>SWLX010000001.1:0-197255 GCA_009866985.1 Limacina bulimoides | reverse complement strand
TTAAAAGGGATGAATAAAAAGCAAAAAAAAGTTGAAGTCTTAGGTGGCTTAACAACATTCTTAACGATGGCTTATATAATATTTGTTAATCCTTCAATATTGGGACCTGCAGGTCTTGCAGCTGGCGCTGTTTTTCTTGCAACAATTATAGTGGCATCTTTAGGGTCAATACTAATAGGACTATTTGTTGATCTACCTATAGGGATGGCTCCAGGTATGGGACTAAATGCAATGTTTTCTTATACAATTGTTTCAAAAATGGGACTACCTTTACCATCTGCCTTAGGAACTTCTATAGTTTCAGGATTAATTTTCATACTAATTGGTATTAGTCCGTTACGTAAAAAAATAATAGACACTATTCCTGATTCATTAAAACTAGCGATAGGTTCAGGGGTTGGACTTTTCATTGCTCTTATTGGATTTGAAAGCTCCGGGATAATTTCCGCAAATTCTTCAACATTAGTATCATTAGGCAACACTAAAAAATTTGTATTTTGAATAGCTATAATTGTTTTACTGGTATCGGTAGTTCTTTACATTTTAAAAGTAAAAGGATCTTTTATTATAGCGATGATCACGGGAATATGCCTGGGATTGGTAGATAAATATGCTTGTCACCAAAACGATTTAAATCTCCCAAGTTGAGAAGGGTGAAAATATAATTTTGGAGATATAGGAAAGTATGCAAAAGAAGGATGAGGTAGTGTCTTAGGATACGGACATAATGTTATTTGAAATAATATAAGAAGTTATATTGCAATATTTTCTTTTCTTTTTGTTATGTTTTTTGATATGACAGGAACACTAATAGGTCTATCTAGACAGGGAAATCTCCTTAATAAAGATGGCAGTATCAAAAATCTAAAAAAAATAACAATAGTGGAAGGTTCAGTTTCAATGGTTGGAGCAACTCTAGGAACATCTAATGCTGCTTGTTACGTGGAATCTTCAGCAGGTATAAGTGAAGGCTCTAAGACGGGATTAACATCAATAGTAATTGGATCATTATTTTTATTAATGATCCCTTTAGCTCCCTTACAACACTTGTTTACAGAACTAGTTACAGGACCAATTTTAATAATTGTTGGGTCATTTATGTTGAAACAACTTTTTGATGTTGAAGGTAACAAAATGGAGATTTATTTTCCGGCTTTCATCATAACTTTAATGACTATGCTTACTTACAGCATATCAACGGGTATAGCTTTTGGTTACTTAGCATTTATAATTCTTAACTTATTTAAGAAGAAATGAGAGTTACTAACGGTAACATCATTATCGTTAACAGTCTTGTTTATAACCTATTTAGTAGTAAATGCTATCTTTATCCAGTAATTAAAAAGTTTATGTAGTTAAAACCACAACAAATTTAATACAATAATAATATATGATTTTATTAATAACTCTTTTTGTTTTTTTATGTTTACTAGTTTTTGCGAGTATTATTTTGATTTCCTACTATATAGCATTCTTAATTCTAGGACCAAAAGAAAATATAGATATTGAAGTTTTAGAAAAAAACTACTTAATTTTATATACAGAAAAATATAAAAAGTCATTTGAAAAAGGAGTTAATTCAGTAAAAATAAATCAAAAAGATTTCATAAAAACTTATCAATACGCACCATGCAATCCTCAAGAAGTTGAAAAAATAATAATTTTTCACCACGGAATAAGGTGTAACCATAAAGTTAGCTATAAATATTTGAGACTATATATGGATAAAAAAATAATGATGGTCAGTTATGACGCAAGAGGTTGAGGAGAATCCAAAGATATTGGTAATCTTTCGTATGGTTTCCATGAAAAAGATGATCTCAGAAAAATAATTCTTTTTTACAGAAAAAAATATCCCGGAAAATCTATAGGAATTCATGGCGAAAGTATGGGTGGGGGAACCTGTTATCAATTTTTAGCTTCATACGGTCATGAGAAATTGGTTGATTTTGCAATAGTTGATTCAGGCTTTGTATCATTTGATTTAGTATTAAAATTTCAAGCAAAAGTTACTTACCCTTTCCTTCCTTTCTTCATTTTGTATCCTTTCATTAGAATGTTCTGACTATCTAAGCAAAGATTTAAAATGAAAAAATTAGAAGTTGTAGATGAGTTAAAAAATATAGATATACCAATATTAGCTATTGCTTCAGAATCAGATATGATGGTACCTTATGTTCAACATAAAATAATTAGAAGAAACATAAGAAAAATTCACACAATAGAAACATCTGATTCTCCGCATGTTTTAACTATATCTCTACATTTTCATACATATAAAAGATGTACTGATAGATTTTTAAATTTTGTTGATAAAGAGGCTAAAAGAAGATAATCATGCAAACTTATTTTGTAAAAATCAAAACCCCTGAAGGTTATTTCATATTAGATGAAAAAGATAATCATCACTTTGTAAACGTGATGAGACACAATACAGGAACGATAGTCAAAGTTATTTTTGAAGACAAAAAATATTTAGCTCGTACAAATGTTCTATTTCCTAATGTTGTCTTAGAACCAATATCGGAAATGCAACAAGATACAGAGTTGAAAACCCATGTAAGTTTACTCATAGGTTCTTGCAATAATAAAAAAATGGACCTTGTTATTCAAAAAGCTACTGAACTAGGAGTTTCAGAAATAATACCAATTAAAACTTCAAGAAGTTATATAACTTACGATCAAAAAATTAGTAATACAAAGAAAGACAGATGACAAAAAATTGCCAAGGAAGCCGCAGAACAATCAGGTAGGCTAAAAATACCTGTTATCCATGATCATATAGATTTTAATTCTAATGAAATAAAAAAATTTACATCTGAATTAAACATTGTTTGCTATGAAGCTTTATCTGACGATAAAGAAAATTTAATAAATATTCCAAAAAACAAAAAAACTATCACAATTAATATTGGACCCGAGGGTGGTTTTGAAAAGAAGGAAATAGATATTTTAGAAGACCTAGGCTTTAAGACTTGTAGTCTAGGAAGTAGAATCCTTAGAGTAGAAACTGCTGTTTTCTATGTTTTAAGTCTAATATCTAATTCATATAATTAGTTATTATTTGTAAAAAATAAGAAAATATCTAAAATAAAGAATTATGAGCGATAAAAACAAAAAAAATACAAATGCTTCAAATAAAATTAATGAAGAAAAAATAAATTTCGAGAAAGATAAAACATTAAGTTATTTAGTTAATAAATTAGAACCAAAAGAACAATCAAGAATTAAAAAAATCAACTATAAAATGGTTTCTATTATTAGAAGAGCTTCTACTTTATTAACGGCTTTTTTTGTAGCAACAACTTTATCAGCAACGACCTTCTTGGTTATTTTAAATGACAACAATCCAGACAGTGTAAAAACTTCCACTCAACACACTGTTTTTTGATGGTTAATCTCTTTTTCAATCGCTTTCTTTGCGGCTATGTTAACGCTAGTTTTTATTTCTTGAAGAAAAATAAATTTTAAAGAAAATTCGAAAGAGTTGGTAAGGGAAATAATTTTAATATCTTCGGCAGTAATTATTCTTCTTATACCTTTTGTATGCTATTCGCTAGACGTCTATCAAGACCAGGTTGCAGCAAGCGATCCTATTAAAGATAAAGTGTGGATACCTTTATCACTACTGCTTATTCAGATTGTCTTTTCTTTATTTTTAATTTATTGAGATACCATTACCTTAATTAAGTTCTTAGTAAGAGTTGCAAATTTGAACAACAAAAAATATTAAGGAAAGCATAATGATATATCAAGAACATTTAGAAAAAAAAGGTAAGCAAAAAAAAATATCAAAATCCAAAAATCTTATTTCAAAAAAATACTCTCAAGTTGTTGTGGGTGGAGGATTATTAGGAATGCTAACTTCTATTGCCGTGGATCCAGATAGATTTCCAACATTATTAATCGAAAAGAATGATTCTTTAGGTGGGACTATAAATACTTTTTTAATTAAAGGAGAAACTAAAACCTTTACTTTTGAAAACTGAATTCCTTTAGATTTAGCAAAAGATTCTATAGGATACTCGATGCTAAAATCTGTAAATATTACAGATGATTTTAATTCATTCAAAACAAGAGACATGATAAAAGTTGATGGACATAATTACTCAAATGATTCAAAAAGACTAAAGGCTGAGCTTTCAAGAAATTTCCCTTTAGAAAAAGAAAATATTAATAAAGCCTTTGAACTATTTGAAAAAATGAGATCTAATTCAGAATACTACTCAGAAGAGAAACTTGGATACTCATCAGCAAGAAATTTTTTAGATAGCATTTTTAAAACCGAAGGGATAAAAAACTTTTTTGAAAGGTTCTGAGTGCTTTTTGGAATCAGCTTAGATAAATTAGAAGCCAGAACTTTTCTTCACAATATTTCTTCATGATTTATTGGCGGGTTTCATTACATAGAAGGATATTCAGAAAAACTAATTAATGCTGTAGAAAAACATTTAAGTGCAAGAAAAAATTTAACTGTATTAAAAAATGCTGAAATGGTAAATATATTAAACAAAGATAATTCAATAGAATCTATAGCAGTTAGAAATGAAAAAGGCAAAGTTGTTAAAGTTAAAAGTAAAAGATTCTTTTTATCAAACTCATTAAAAACTTCTCTGAATTATAATTTTAGTAATCAAGATCCATCTTTTATCAAATATAAAAAATTAATAAACGATATTGAACCTGGTCTAGGGAAAATAATTGTATACCTAGGAATGAATAAAAGCTTGAAAAAAATGAAAATAGATAAACCGGTATATTTACTATCTAATAATCCAAAAAATCCATCATCTAAAGAGATGGAATTAATAAAATCAAAAGGCTTATCGCAAAGCCCCATGCTAATTTATTCATTAGAAAATATTCATAAACAAAATGATGGTTCTATGGTTATTGAGCTATTTTCTTATGAAAATAAAAAAGCAAATAATGTTGAAGAGATAAAAAAAGAAGTTATCTCTAGACTAGAAAAATCTTTCCCTGAATTTAAAAAAGATTTCATTGGGGGTATAAAAGTTGAGACATTATCAGATTTAATTGAAAAATATAATATGGCGGACGGTTCAGTTAATGGAATTCCCGCAACTACAGAACTAGGATGACACAACAGACCTTACTCAACAATTTATAAAAATATGATTGTTTCCTCTCATGATGGATTCCCCGGTGTTAGATCAAACTCTATGTTTTTAACTGCTTCATACACAGCTTCTTTATCTGATGTTGTTATAAGTAAAATAAAAAAATTTTCAAAATTAGACCACTTTAATTCCCATGAAATGATAAGGTACATTTGTTCTAGATATGAACCCATGACGAGACATATAGGCAAAACACTTGCATTCATAATCGATGATAGAGATTTTTTTGTTATAACTTTGAAAAGTGATAAAGCTATATACAAAGCATATGAAAATGTAGAAGCTGTTATGAAATCAACATATGTGACTTGGACTTTTAATACAAGTTTGAAAGATATATTTTCAAACAGAAGAAAAACAATGAACTTAGTATTTTCAAACAAAATGAGAGTAAAGGGGGGTGCGTTCTACTTATCTAAAGTGTTTAAAGATTGTTTCAAAGTAAAAGGAAAAAGGGAATAAAATGCAAATAAAATCACATGAAAAAATAATTAATACAGCTCAGTATCAAAAAAAATTAAAATTAGATTTAATTTTTAATTGAATTTTGGTTATAGGTTTTGGAAGTCTCATTTTATTAAAGGTCTTAGCATCTTTTATATATGACTTAACAACATCAGACAAAATAACATCAGGACTTTTACATACTCCCTTTAGTAGTTCGTTATTCATTCACTTTACTTGATGAACAACTTGTATAGTATTTATATCGCAACTATTAATCTTAATAAGCAAATATAAAAAGAAAACTTCTAAAAAATTAGATTTTTTAACAAGTAGATATATTCTTCTTGCTGTAGCAATATATGACACTGTAGTTTGTCTATTTGTTTTAGTTGCTTTGGTCGCGACAGTATCTCATATAGGCCCTGAATCGTTGAGAGCTTTTGATACAAAAGATGCAAGTGGTCATCCAGTTCCAAAACCCCCCGTTATTTTTGAAGTTATAAGTAGTTTGGTACACTTTGTGTTTCCGCCGCTTCTTGTTGCATATTCTTTATTTCATTTTAAATTTTATAAAATCATTAGAATTTCAAAATGATTCTTGCTATATGTAATGATATTTCCCTTAATATATTTATTTTTTTATATTATATTTGCAAATTTAGCTTGAGACCCTTATCCTGTTACCTGTTTAAAAAATAAAATAGGGTATGAATATCTTCCTGTAGCACTTGCAGCAATAGAGTTAATAGCAGTAGCGATGTACTTTATATTTATAAATGAAAAACAATTATCAGAAAAATAAATAATAAAATAATTATTTACAATAAACACGCAAGTGTTTATTTTATTTATCACAATTTTAACTATATATTCTATATAATTAAGTTATGGAAAAAGAGGTAAGTATGATTAAATCAATAGCAAAAAAATATTTAAACAAAGGTGACTATCATGTTTTTTATGATCACATGTCAAATGATTTTCTATATATGTGCAGTGATAAAGCAATTGAGAGTTTGTGCAGAAAAGCAATAAATATTAATGATGACTTCCAACTTGTAAAAACAAAAACTACTAGAGCAATATCTTGTGATAACATAGACAATAAAGTTAGTGTTAACATTAACATTAACATTAAAAAAACTGCAGAAGTAAATATAGTTACAGAAACTATTCAAGCGGAAGTGTTTAATTACCTAAGAAATATGCTTGATTTAAAGCCTCACACAATTAATGTATTTGTTCATGGATTCAAAAAGTAATAAAATGGAACAAGGCAAACTAACACAGCATGAAAAAAGATTAATGCTGGTTCAGAAATTTTTTCAGTATTACTTACTGAATAAAAAAAGCTCAGAAATAATTCAATCCGCATTAGATGATGAAGATTTCTCAACTGAACTCATTTCTAAATTAGAAGACATATTCAAATATCTTGATGAACTAATTGAAAAGATAAAACCATTTTTAGATAAGTGAGAATGAAATAGAGTACACCATTTAGAGAAATCTATATTGATTGTTGGATCATATGAAATAATTAAAACAGACCTACCAAATGCTATAGCAATTAATGAGGCAGTAAATATTTCTAAAAAGTATGCAGACCCCAAAAGTCCATCTTTTATAAATGCAGCACTAGATAAATTATCTAAAGATTCGTAATATGGCAACAGATAAAACATATAAAATAAGTGAAATAAATAATATTCTAAAAAAGATGTTTGATAGTTGTGAACCCTTACGGGGAATCTCTTTAGAAGGAGAGGTATCAAACTACACTCATAAAAAATATGCTTATTTCACCCTTAAAGATGATATCTCATCAATTTCTGCTAATTGCTTTAACTCTTTGGAGATAGCAAAATTAAATAATATAATTGGTGCGGATCCAAATCCCAGAATCAAAGTTAAAGGTTCTATTTCTGTATACGTTCCTAGAGGTTCATATTCAATAACCGTTCATAGTGTTGAGTTAGCTGGTATTGGTGATATATATGCGCAATTAAAAATATTAGAAGAAAAATTGAGAAATGAAGGTTTATTCAATAATAGAAGGCCTATTTCAGAATTTCCTGAAAATATAGGTATTGTTACCTCGAGGCAAGGTGCGGCGCTTAGAGATATGTGCAACACAATATACAGAAGGTTGGGAATAGTTAACATATTTGTTTTTCCGGCTTTTGTGCAAGGAGAAAAAGCTACTGACAGTGTAATTAGCCAAATAAAAAAATCTCAAAGCTTTTCTACAAAAATAGATACTCTTATAATAGCAAGAGGTGGCGGTTCTAAAGAAGATATGTGATTCTTCAATGATGAAAAAATAGTTAGAGAAATTTATAATTGTTCTATTCCAGTCATTACGGGTATTGGTCATGAAACAGATACAACGCTTTCAGATTTAGCTGCAGATCAAAGAGCAGCCACTCCTACAGCGGCTGCAGAATTAGCTGTTCCTGATCAAAAAGAAATTCTAAAATACTTAAATGATTCAAAATGCAAGCAAGAGAAATTAATTGCAGCAAAGATTGAAAATACTAAAGGTTTATTGGATAAATCGAAACAATTCCAAAAACTTCACTTAAAATCAATATATCAAGAAGAAGTCCAAAATTTCAGAAGAACAGAAAACTTTTTTGAAAATCAGAGAACAAACTTTATGAATAATCAAAAAAAATTTATAAATGAAAATTTAAACTCAATTAACAACTCCATTAAGATATTAATAACAAATAAAAAAAATGAAATTAAAAATTTAAGTAATGGAATGAAACTACTAAACCCCACAAATATATTAGAAAGGGGATACGCAATAGTTTCTGTTAATGACAAAATAATAAAATCATCAAATGATGTTTTAATAAATGATATCCTAAATATAAAAACAGCAAATGGTGAAATAAGAAGTATAGTGAAAGAGAAGAGAGAAAAAAATGAAGTATAAAATAATTAATCCAGAAAATTTAAAGTATGAAGATGCAATGAAAAAAATAAATAAGATAAATTTAATGTTAGAGAATAATGAAGTTCCATTGGATGAATCTATAAAAATGTATGAAGAAGGTAGGGAATTAATTCACTTTTGCGAAAATAAACTTAAGGAAGTTGAAAACAAATTAAATAAAATTAACGTTGTTGAAGAATCCGGTAAAGTAAACTTAGAAAACGTTGAGTAAAATGAAAAAATCAAAATTTCTAACTCGCAAGATAAGGATATCAAAAGTAAATGGAAACCACAAAAGTGCACATTCTATTAAAATTAAAGCAAATTATATTGCTAAAAAAATGCTTATCTCTAACCCGAAAGAATATCGAATTTTAAAAAAATTATTTAGAAGTAGCAAGTACAAAATGCACAGAATAGTAATTTTAGTTAATGATTTTCAAAAACTAAATATATCAACTAATGATTGTTTATATTATGCAAACGAAATAATGATTAAATATAACGAAAATAAAAGAAATAATAAAAAAAATAAAACAAGCGTTAAAAGCATAATCAAAGAAGTAGATAGAGAATTCTTAAAGAAACATAATTTTAAAAATGAATTACTAGCGAAAACCCTAGATAGCATCGTCTATAGCGCATTACTGAGAATTGATTATTATTTTTATAGCATAAGAAAAAAAAGTTTATTTTTTAATGAAGTAAATTCATATAATTCTTTTAAAGTCATGAATGACTCTTTGGATGAATATATAAATAATTCAAAAAAAATATTTGGAGATCAATTTAATATCTTTGTAAAAGAAATTAATAAAATTTTATAATGGATAAAAAAATAAGAATAGATGAGTACTTAGTAAAGTACATGAATGTTGAAACTAGAGAAAAAGCAAAAAAGTTAATTTTAGCTGGATACGTTCATAATGAAAACCAGATAATAGATAAACCAGGAAAAATAATTAATACAGAAAAAGAAAAAATAACATTGAAAGAATATGAATTTAAATATGTTTCTCGAGGTGGATTTAAACTAGAAAAAGCAATAGAGTTTTTTTCTATTGATGTTGTAAATAAAGAATGCCTTGATATAGGGTCATCAACGGGAGGTTTTACTGATTGCTTATTACAAAGCGGAGCTAGTTTAGTTTACTCTACAGATGTGGGGTCCAACCAACTAGATTATAAAATCAGAACAAATAAAAAAGTTATCTCTAAAGAAAATCTAAACTTTAGATATGCAACTTCAAGCGATTTTGATAATAAAAAATTTGAAATAATAGTTTGTGATGTTAGTTTTATATCACTAAGTAAAATAATTCCTCCAGCCAATAGACTCTTAAAAGATAAAGGAAAAATTATAGCTTTATTAAAGCCCCAATTTGAAGCAGGCAAAGATTTTGTTAATAAAGGTGTGGTTAATGATCCAAAAGTTCATAAATTAGTAATTAATAATTTTATAAAAGTTTTGTCTAAAAATAATCTTTTTTTAAACAATATAAGTCATAGCCCAATAAAGGGCAACAAAAAAGGTAATATTGAATTTATATGCTTAATATCTAAAGTTGAGAGAAAAAACAAAATGGATATAGATTCAGTTATAAAAGAATCTCATAAATTATTAAAATAAAAATATGAGAGTTATAGTTCATATTGATATTAATAGTTTTTTTGTGTCAGCAGAAGTAATAAGAAATCCATCTTTAGAGGGGAAACCTGTTGTTGTTTGCAACGCAAAGCATGCAGGAGATGCAGCTCTTATAACAGCTGCTTCATATCAAGCAAAATCGGATGGTGTTCGTGTGCCAATGAAATTGGGTGTAGCTAAAAGACTCGTACCAAATTTAATATATATAGATAGTGATATTAATTGATATAGAAAAATTTCATCAGATTTTTTTGAAGCTATAAGAGAAAATATAACTTCAAAAATAGAGTATGGTTCTATCGATGAATGCTATCTCGACCTAACCAACAAATACAAAAAATTTCACTCCCTGGCTGAATTAATTGAATGGGTAAGACAAACAATAACAAAGAAAACAAATCTTAAAATAAATATAGGTGTTGGGCCTTCAAAGTTATTAGCGAAAATGGCGGGTAATTGTAATAAACCTTCAGGAGTAACTATAATAAATAATTTTGGTGATGTTAATAAATTATTCATTGATAAAGGAATAGAAATAATCCCCGGGATAGGCAGTAAAAAAATAACCCAACTGAACTTTTCAGGTATATACAAAATAAGAGACTTGTTTAATCCATTATTCAAGTCCCGAATAGAAGGCATCATAGGAGATAAGCTAGAAGAATACCAAAATGAGTTACTTTTAAATGCAAATGATCAAATTTTGCTAAGAAATAATATCCCCAAATCCCAAGGGATAAGCGAGACACTATATGATTACACATCAGACAAAAAATCAATTGAAAAATTTGTAAAAAGTAAATCAATTGAAGTTTTTTCAAAAGTAGAAAATTTGTCTATGAGCTGTGGTTGTGTACATATTTTAGTTAGCTATGTTGATAAATCATCAAGATCTAAACAGCATACTGTTGATAAACCTATAACAACTCAAAGAGAATTCACAAATGAATGTTTGGAAATATTGAGAGATAATTTTTCTTTTAATAAAAAAGTAAAGTTAGTACAAATTTCTGCAAAAAAACTAGCTTTTTCATTCTTTGATGAATCTTATTTAAGTAAAAATAAAAAGCTAAAAAATATTAAAAAAATATTAAATAATGTAGAGGATAAAAAGAACACCTTTTTATTAAAAGAACTTACAAAAAATAGAAGATAATAATTGCTCTATTAAAATTTTAACAATCATTTATAATTATTTATAAATTTATTAGAAGGAGAAATTATGATTTCAGTCAATAATTCAGAGAAATATTCTCTAACAATAAAAGCTATTTTAAAATCAGAATTAGAAAGAAAAGGGATTAAATATGTTTCAACAAAGCATATGACAAACACTATCGTGGCATCAGAAGATACAAACTATATTTGTCTCGATGATTTCAAAAAAATAAGTATAATCGAACTAAAAGAATTATTTAATTGCTTAGCTGAGTCTAATGATATGAGTTCAAACGTTGACCTAGATAGTTTTCAAAAAATTACAAAACTTCCTATAAACAATATTTTTACAGAAGCTTATATAGCGCTATCAGTATTTTCTAAAATACCTTATTTAAAAAAAAGAAGTGTTCCTAAATTTACTAAGTATAATTTATTAACTTCTAAGAAGATAACAAAAAGTTTAATTTATAAATGTGAAATCATTAGTGAATCAATGGATAACGCTAGATACTTTCAAGAAATGCCAAGTAATAAGTTAACGCCTGACAGTTTTTGCAAATGAATGGAAATAATTTCAAAAGAAGTCAAAACAAACATTAAAGTGACTGTATTAAATAAATCAGAAATAATGAAAAATGAAATGGGCCTTTTACTCGGTGTTAATGCAGGTAGTGCAAAAGAACCAAGACTTTTAATTATTGAATACATCGGCAATCCAAATTCAAAAAAGAAAACAGCTTATGTAGGTAAAGGCATTACGTTTGATACAGGAGGATACAACATAAAGGTTCAAGATTTTATGTCTAATATGAAATTTGATATGGGTGGAGCTTCAATGGCAGCCAACGCAGTAATTGCTTTAGCAAAATTAAAAGCTAAGAAAAATGTTATTGCTGTTTGTCCGTTAACTGAAAATACAATAGGGCCATCAGCTATTCACGCAGATGATATTCTAACTTCAATGTCAGGACAAACAGTTGAAATAAAAAATACAGATGCAGAAGGAAGGTTAGTTCTAGGGGATGCAGTTTATTATGCAGAAAATATTTGTAAAGCTACAGAAATAGTAACAATAGCAACACTTACAGGAGCAATCCAAATTGCCCTAGGTAATGATTTCACAGGGATTTTTGCATCGGATGACAAATTTTATAATGAGTTTGCTGCATCAGCAAAAGATGCAAACGAAGATATATGAAGAATGCCTTTAATTCAAAAACACTTAGATAGGTTAAGGGTTTCTAGAAATGCAGACATCAATCAAATACCTTCCGGCGGAGATTCTAGAAAGGCAGCTTCATCTCTAGGAGCAGCTTTCATGTGACTGTTCATTAATCCTAAAACTCCATACATCCATTTAGATATAGCAGGAACGGATGTTAAAGGAAGCAATTGCTCTACAGCGTGCATGCTAAGAACTTTTGTTGAATATGGTATGAAATAAAAATCTAAAAACTTCTTTGAAAAATAAATAATAAAATAAAAATAACTACTTAGTTATTTTTTATTTTTATAATTAACCTTACTTCAAAGTTCTAGTTTTTCATTATTTTGTAAAGCACCAAGAAAATTTTTGTAAGCTGTAGGGAATTTACTATATATATTTTCTTCTAGAAATATCTTCATAACTTCTCTTTGAGTGAAGCCGTCCATAGGACAACCACAAGGAATCATAGGGAGGTTTAGCTTTTTAACATTTGAAATAATATCTTTTTCTCGCACATAAATCATTGGTCTTATCATGTGAACTTTATTCATATCTAGATATTGATCTGGCGGAAATGTTGCAATTTTTCCATTAAATATCATATTCATAAAAAGAGTTTCAATTGCGTCATCCGCATGATGCCCCATAGCTAATTTATTACACCCGAGAGAAAGCAGCTTTTCAACTAGCAATCCTTTTTTAAGTTTAGAACATAATGAGCACTGAATTTGTCCTTTTTTATTTGTATTCTTCTTTAGTATTTCCACAATTTGCGAATCAATTATGTGAAGTTTAATACCATGTTTATTACATCAATCATACATATGAGAATAATCAACCACACAAAGCTCCATTTGAACATGAATTGCATGTATCTCAAAACTGATATTTTGTTTTTTAAAAATATCTTTTATTAATTTAAGTGAATATACAAGAGTCATAGAATCTTTTCCACCACTCAACCCAACAGCAATTTTATCGCCATCTTGAATAAGGTCATGATCTTTTATTGCTCTCAGAACTTGTCCAACTATTTTTTTCATACGTAGTTAGTTATACAACATCATTATTATTTTGAAAATACTAACTATATAATATATAAAGATGAAAAATATAAAATATTCAGGACTAATACTAGTGGACAAACCACAAAATGTATCTTGCATGCAAGTTATGAAAAAAATTAAATATAATTTTGGGTTAAAAAAGATAGGAAATGCGGGAACTTTAGATGAAGGTGCTTCAGGACTTCTTATTTTATTTTTCAATAGAGCAACAAAACTTCAGGACTACTATCAATCATCTGACAAAACTTATGAGTTTATATTAAAACTTAATATAATGACAGACTCACTGGATCATACAGGCAAAAAAATAAAAGAAGAAAAATTAAAAGTTATTGAAGAAGAAGTTAATAAAGTCATTTACAAATACAATGGAAAAAAATATTCACAAGAGCCTCCAGTATTTTCAGCAATAAAAATTAAAGGTAAAAAACTTCATCAATATGCAAGGAACAACCAAGATGTAGAGATACCCAAGAGAAACGTAAAGGTAAAGTCACTTAAATTATTAAAAAAAATTAATGAAGAAGAATATCTAATAGAAGCTAGAGTTACAAAGGGAACATATATTCGTTCTCTAGCAAGAGACTTAGCAAAAGAGATGAATCTTCTAGGGATAGCTAAGGATATAAAAAGAACGTCAATTTCAAACCATTACCTTAAAAACGCAAAAAAAATAGAAAATATTGAAGAAAAAGATTTTGTAAATTTAAAATCTTTCTTTAATTTTCCTTCTGTTAAAATATCAGAAGAACAATATAGATTTGCCAAAAATAATAATATTTTATCTTTTCAAAATATGAACGAAGGATACTATTTTATTGAATATAAAAATGAAACTATATCGCTCTATAAAAAAATCAGTGAAAATAATTTTAAAGGTATAATTAATTTAGAAGATGAAAAATAACAAAGTAATAATTTGGCACTATGGAGCAAGAATACTTAACTTAATAGATCCAGCACTGGTAGCTATAGGGATGTTTGATGGGGTTCATTCAGGTCACCAAGAATTATTAAAATATTCAAAAAAACTATCACTAAAAAATAATAAAAAATTCTATGTAATAACTTTCATAAATTCTCCAAAATCATTTATTCAAAATAAAAAAGAAAGAATGATAGATACATTCGAAGAAAAAATAAAAAAAATACATAGAGTTATTGCTCCTGACAAAATAATATCAATTGATTTCGATGAAAATTTCTCTTCAACTTCTTGAGAAGAATTTAATAAAATACTTAAAACAAAATTTAATGTAGATACTATTGTTGTAGGAGAAGACTTTAAATATGGAAATAAAGCTAAAGGTAACATAGAGACTTTATCAAAAGAGTTTAATTTATTCATAGCTGATATAGAAAAATATAACAATGAAAAAATAAGCACATCTTCAATAAAAACTCATCTATGTAATGGCAATCTAGAAAAGGCATCAAAAAGATTGTCAACTGATTTTGCAATTTCTTCAAAGGTTATACATGGGAGTAAATTCGCTAGAACATTAGGATATCCAACAATAAATTTAATATACCCGGATAATAAAGTTAAAATCAAAGAAGGTATCTATATTGGTGTTTGTAAGTATAATAACAAACACTATAAAGCAGCCATTAATTACTCAAGACCTTATCATGAAAAGAGTACCAACAAACTAAAACTAGAAGCTCATTTGCTTAATTTTCATAAAACAATTTATGGAGAAGAGGTTAGATTATATTTTCACAAATATTTACGACCAATCAAAAAATACAAAAATTTAGAAGAATTAAAATGTGCAATTAAAAATGATGTTAACAATGTTAAGAAATTTTTAGAATTATAATTTAATAACTTTACATTTTTAATTAAATTAGTATACTTACTTATGAATTAATAGGTTATTTATAGTTTCTTTTTGTGCCAGAAAGATTTGCTAAGAATAACCCGAAAGGATATAAAGATGGCATTATCAAAAGACAACAAGAATTTAGCAATGAAGTCATTTCAAAAAGATGCAAAAGACACGGGAAGTTCCGCTGTTCAAATCGCAATTCTAACTAAAGAAATTTCTGAATTAGCGAAACACTTAGAAACAAATAAAAAAGATATTCAAGCAAGAAGAAGCCTTTTATTCAAAGTTGCTAAGAGAAAAAGATTCATAAAATACTTAGATAAAAGAGATCACGCAGCTTGCAAAAAAGTTGTTGAAGAATTAAATATCCGTAGATAGTATATCTGTGGATATTTTTTTAAATATTATTTAAAAAAAGTCATTTTTAATATATAATCAAACTAACAAAGTTTAACTTAAAGTTAACTTAAATTTTTTTTGCAAAAGAGGTATCATGTCAAATATAAAATTTTTATCACTTGGTGGACAAGATGAGACAGGAAAAAACTGTTATATCTTAGATATTGAAGGTAAGTTACTAGTTTTTGATATAGGATGAAAAAATCCTGAAGCACTTAAATTAAATAATGAAGTTATCATCCCTGACATTTCATATTTGGAAATGAATAAACATCGTATTGAGGGTATATTTTTATCTAGCCCTAGTGATGAAAAAATAGGTGCAATAGCTTATATTGCTGAAAAACTTAAAACAACAATTTTTTGCTCAAAATTTGTTAAAGATAATTTAAAAAGACGTTTTCAAAAATTAAATGAGTCGCTATACACAAACATTAGAACTTTTAACGAAAATACATCAATATCATTTGATAAATTTGAAATACATATAATCAAAGCTCCGGGGGAGTCACTAAGTAATTACGTTTTTGCTGTTAGAACTATTAATGGCTTAGTTTGATACTCAACAGAGTTTATAATTGATGGAAAATTAGGAGAAAAAGATTACCAATTTTCTAATGCGGTTCACAATTTAACAAGTAAATATTCAACTCTAGCTTTAATTCAAGATTGCGTAAGTGCTAATATTTCAGAATATGCTTCACCAAAACATAGATTAACACCTTATTTTTCTAATTTTATAAATGAAAATCCTAATAAAAGAATATTTATATCATTATTTGAAAATTCAATGTTTCATGTAAAGGAAATCATTGAAGTTGCCAAAAAATCCAAAAGAAAATTGTATATTTATTCAGAAACACTAAATATAAATTTAAAAAATGCTTTCAAGGTGGGAATGTTTAAAGAAGATTATTCAAATGATAAAATTTCAGAAATATCAGAATTAGAAGACGGAATTATAGTTATTGCTGGTAACGAAGAAACCCTTTTTAACAAGATATTGAGAATAGGATTAAATACAGACGAAACTATTAAATTAAGTGAAAATGATGTGTTTATAAATGCTGCCCTTGCTAAGTCATTTAATGAAGTCAGAGCTTATCAATCAGTTACAGAAATAGCAAGAAATGGAACTAAAGTTTTATCTATCCCTTGAAGAATTGTTAAAAAAATGAGACCAAACGCAGAAGACATTAGAACGATGATAAATTGAGTTAGTCCTAGATACTTTGTTCCTATATCTTGCTTGTATAAAGAAATGATCTCTGCAAAAAATATTGCTTTAGATGAAGGCATGACTTCAAAAATGATACCACTTCTAGAGAACGGAGAACTAATAACATTTTTGGATGGCAAATTAGAATCTAGAAAAGACATAATCAGGCATGATAGTGTTTTTATGTCAGGTGCTAAAATTGATGATATAAATATTGATGTTATTAACGATAGAATTGAACTAGGTAAGAATGGTTTAGCAATAATAGGATTTTCATGAGATACAAAGAAAAATCTAATATCATCTATTATAGATATTCAAATGAGAGGACTTGTGTTCATAGTTAAAAATGATGAAAGACTCCAAGAAATTCAAAATATTGTAATTCAAGAATTTAACCAAAAAAGAAAATCAGCACCCAATTTAGAACATATAATAAAATCAACAAAAACTAAATTAGAAAAACATTTCATTAAGAAAATGAATAAATATCCAAAAATTATAATTAACATAAGTTCGCACTAGTTTTTTGCTATTATTCCTTCTTTTATTTTTAAATATATTCCGAACTTTAAGTTTATTTAAAATTCCAAATTATATACAATAATAAGAGAATTAAAAATCAAAAAAGGAGCTAATTCATGTCTGATTATGATATTTCAGAAGGCATATCTATACCAAGAAGCGATAAGAGTCTAAAACTTGTAGCCGTAGGTATTATAATATATGTTCTTTTAATGGCTATAAGGGTGCCATACATTGCATCATACACTGACGACTTTTTATTTAAATTGCCGTTCGGTTATTTTCGTTATATTGTTTATGGAACAATTATTTATTCATGCATAATGTATATTCTAGGGAAGGAAACCCACGAATGAGTTAGATCAAGAACTTTATCAACAATTTTAATTTGTTTAGGTTTAATGATATTTTTTGCAACCATTTTAGAAAATGGAGAACACAACTTTGCTAATAATATGAGTAATTTTTGAACAAGTTTTATTGCAACTGTTCACCCTAAAGGGGGATATGTTTCCCCAGATGATGGATTCATAGGTGCCTTTATTTACTCTGTAATAGCTACAATACCAGGAGTTTGACCAATAGTAATAGGTATTCTGATTTCTATGTTAATGATAGTTATTGGATTAAGCCTGTTCTTCACTTTTAAACCGTTTTATCTATATTCATGAATGTTTCAATTATTAAAATATCAATTCCAAAAAAGAAAAGCCCAAAATGAATTATATGAGTTAAATAAAAAAGAAGATAATTATCCTTTTGCGGAGAAAACTGCAGAGTATGAAACCGAAATTGCTGAACAAGCAAGAGCTAAAGTAGGGCCAGCACCTTCCATCGTAGCCAAAGCTCCAAAAAAATATAAAGATAATCAAAATCCATATCAAAAATATGGATCAGCGGAAAGAAAATCTGGTTTCTTTAGTAAGTATCAAAAAGAAAAAGAAGAAACAAACTCAAAAAGAGATGTATTTAATGATGATAATTTAGTAGGTCCTTTTGGAAGAAGAAAAGGTGTGAATTTTGAAGAAGAATCTTCAAAAGTTAATCTGGGAAGTTTACATGTAGAAAAAGATTCTAAAATGGTTGGCCAAAAAGAACCAAGTTTGATAAAAGAAGCATTTATTGAATCCTTTGCAGACGAATATGATGATGCAATCAAAAGTTTAGATAATGAATTCTCAAGAACTCCGGACGAAATAATTCAAGAAAGTGAATCAAGAGAGAATAGTAAAAAGCACAATAATACCAACAATAAATTAGGTGTGGCTGCAAAAAATTTAGATAAATCTCAAAACAATGAAATTGAAAATAGTGTTCAAGATAGGGGAATACTAGGGTATCCTAATCTAAATTTACCAAATTATTCAAAACTAAAAACAGTTACAAGAAAACACACAGACAAAGAAGTTCAAGAGCTTTTAGAGAAAAAGAAACAACAACTCATCGAACTATTTAAAGATTTTAAATACGAAATAAATATAGTTAATTCTGTTGTTGGGGCTTCTGTTATTCGTTTTGAAATTGAATCTTTAAGAGGAATCAGGGTATCTAAAATTACTAATATGATTGATGATATTAAATTAGCCCTTGGATCAAAAGAGGTTTTAATTCAATCTCCGATTCCAGGTAAATCATTAATTGGAATTGAAATTTCTAATCCTTATAAAGAAATTGTTTCTGTTAAAGAAGTTATTTCTCAAGAGAAGGTAGATAAAAAATCAATACAAGCTCCGCTAGGTAAGACGGTTACAGGTGAATCTACTTTGCTAGATATCCAAAAATCCCCTCATATTCTAATTGCAGGTGCTACAGGTTCAGGTAAGTCCGTTTGCATTAATACAATAATTTGCTCAGTAATTATGAATTACCAACCCCACGAAGTAAGAATGATCCTTGTTGATCCAAAACGCGTTGAACTTTCAGTATATAATGGACTACCACACTTAATGTGTCCAATAATTAATAGTCCTAAAGAAGCTTCTAACGCTTTAAAACAAATGATTAAAGAAATGGATATGCGTTTTGATTTATTCCAAAAAGCGCATGCAAAGAATATTGAGTCATATAACAACAATGTCAGTCCTCAAAGAAAAATACCTAAAATTGTAGTTATTATTGATGAACTAGCAGATCTAATGATTACCGCTGGTAAAGAGATAGAGGAGTCTATCACAAGACTTTCTCAGCTAGCAAGGGCTGCTGGTATTCACTTAGTATTAGCAACTCAAAGACCTTCTGTTGATGTTATTACAGGTTTAATTAAATCTAATATTCCTTCAAGAATAGCTTTTGCGGTTTCTTCTGGTGTTGATTCAAGAACTATAATAGATAAAATCGGAGCCGAAACACTATTAGGTTATGGAGATATGCTTTATCAAGCATATGGTTCAAATGAATTACTTAGAATACAAGGAGCATTGATAACTGATGATGAAATTAAATCAGTTGTTAAAGAACTTAAATTTCAAGCAAAACCAAAATATGATCCTAAGTTCGAAAACTTAGACAATATAAATACGAATAATGGTAATTCTATGAGTAAATCATCTAATTCGGTAGATCCTATGTATGAAGAGTGTAAGAATTTTATTATAGAACATAAAAAAGCCTCATCATCTTTATTACAAAGAAAATTTTCTTTAGGATATAACAGAGCAGCAAGAATTATTGATGCACTTGAAGAAGAAGGAATTGTAGGTCCACAGCAAGGGAGTAAACCTAGAGAGGTTTTAGTCTAAAATGATTAAACAAATAAAAAAGTCAGATTTACAGAAATTAAAAAATCAATCTGGAATTAACAGTTTCTTTTTTTATTGATCACCATGTCCTTTTTGCAAGACTGCTATTCCAATAATTGAATCTATATCTGATGAATTTAAGGCATCTGCCAATTTTTATAAATTAGAAGTTGAAGAAGAGAAATATTGAGAAGTTGAAGGTGATACTTTTGTGAAAGTAGTGCCAACACTAATAATCTTTCAAGATGGAAAAGTAATATATAATAAAAATACTTTCTTATCTAAAATAAGTATCCGTAAAGTTCTTAAAATCCAAGACGAAAATGATTAAAGAAAAAATATATAACATCCCGCAAAAGCCGGGTTGTTATCTTTTTAAAAATAAAAACGAAATATTATATATTGGTAAAGCAAAAAATCTTCAAAAGAGAGTTAGCCAATATTTTTTAAAAGCACACTCTTATAGGTTAATGAGTTTAACTTCTATTGCTGATGATATAGAAACTATAATAACTAGAAATGAAACAGAAGCGTTAATATTAGAGCACAATTTAATAAAAAAACATAGACCTAAGTATAACACCCTTTTAAAGGATGATAAGAAATATCCGTATATTGTCATTACAAAAGAAAAATACCCAATGATAAAAATATATAGAAGTATAAAAGGTGTCAAAGGCAGGATATTTGGACCATTTCCAGATGGTTTTAGTGTGAGAGCGATATTAGAACTACTAAACAGAATATTTCCTTTTAGAAAATGTAAGACTTTACAACCGGATGTTTGCTTGTATTATCATTTGGGCCAATGCCTTGGTCCTTGTAAATATAAAATAGACCAAAAAGAATATGACAATTTATCTAAAAATGTTGAAAAATTCTTGAATGGAAAAACTTTTGAAGTTGAAGAACTTTTAAAAGCCAAAATGCTAGAAGCTTCTGAAACTCATAACTTTGAACTAGCTCAAGAATATAAAGAAACCTTAATAAAGATTAAAGAGGTGATTAACTCCCAAGTTGTAGAATATAGAGAAAATAAAGACTCTGATTTTATCGGTACATTTGCAAAAAATAATATCATCTCTATAGTTATATTTTTTTATAGATCTGGGAAACTACTTTCTCAAACTGAAAGTATATTTTTGATTGATGAAATGAGCAATGAAGTAGAAAGTATTCAAAATTTTATTATTAATTTTTATGATGAAAATAAACTTCCAGATCAAATCTTTATAGAAAATAAATTTATCAATGAACCAATTAAAAAAATTTTAGAAAATACAAAAATACTTGTGCCTAAAACAGGTAAGAAAAGAAGCATCCTAGATCTAGCTTCTGTAAATTCACAAAAATATTATGAATCTAATTTTGAAAAAATATTGTTTAACAATAAAAAAGAGGAACTCCTGATAAGTGATTTTTCAAAAATTTTTGGATCCCCAATGAGTAGAGTACAGCTAGTAGATACTTCGCATATACAAGGAACATATTATGTTGGTGCTGTTGTAGAATTTCAACAATTTGTAAAAAATAACAAAAATTTTAGAAAGTATAATCTATCGGATTTGATATCTTCACCAAATGATCCAAAATCAATTAGACTAACTCTAGAGAAGCACTTGTCTAATGAAAATAATGTTCCAGAAATATTAATTGTTGATGGCTCAAAATCTCAATTACAAGCGGCTATATCTATTAAAGAAAAATATAATTTAAAAATAAAATTATTTGGATTAGTAAAAAATAAAAAGCATATTACAGAATATTTGATAGGTGAAGATATGAAAGAAATTAAGGTTGATAAGAGGTCAACTCTTTTTAATTTTCTTTCCATCATGCAAGATACAGTTCACAGGTACGCAATAGATTTTTTTAGAAAAAAAGCAATATCTAGTAGCCTTAAATCAGGTTTTGAAAATATTCCTGGTGTAGGACCAAAAACTGCGAACACACTTACTAAGAATTATTCTTCACTTGATGAACTAAAAAAAGCTACGATAGAGGAATTAGAAAGCATTATTCCTAAACCTACAGCAAAAAAAGTAATAAAATATATAAAAGAGTGATTTTAGAGGGGCCCATATGAGAATTTTAGTTTTATCAGATAATCACGGAAATAAAGAAATCATGCTAAAAATCATAGATAATGAAAAGCATGATATGGTTATTCACTGTGGTGACTATCTTCTTCCTAAGTCATTTATGGATGAAAAATTTGATTATTATGTCCGAGGAAATAATGATGACCTATCTGGCGATGAAATTCAAATAATCCACATAGATGAAAAAAATAGAATATTATTAGCACATGGTCATGGAGGCTTTTTTTCATATCTAGGTATTCCTAAAAAAATCATTAGCGAAGCATATAGATCAGAATGTAATATAATAATTCATGGGCACACACATGTTCCGAATCTAAAACAAGATAAAAATACCACAATCTTCTGCCCAGGAGCACTGTGCAATCCAAGAACAGCTATGGGAAAAACGTATGGAATAGTTACAATAGATCCTAGTTCTAAGAAAGTTAGTTTTGAAATAAAAAAATATGAAAAAAAATAATCAATCACAAAATCGTAAATTTATAAGAATAACTATAAAAGCATTGCTATGAACACTTGCATCATTTTTTATCTTAATTTTATTGGTGAATATTCTTGGAGGTTATATGTTTGCAAAGATAGCAAGCAGTGCAACAAGTCCAAAAAATAATGAAATTTCGGGAAATTTTTCAGGAGTGCATTCAAGTCCAAGTTACAGTTTTTTAAATCTTAACAGCGATGGAACACCAAATGCTACATCCGTTGATAATTTAAGACAAAATTCAAATGACATAGCATCAAAAAAACCGCCTACATACCCCAACATGAACATGGTTCACGCTAGTGTTAATTCTAAAGAATACGGAGGGTGTTCAAAATCTCTTAGCGTTTATATGGTTAAATCATCATTTCATAATGCAAATAATAATGATTGAATTTTTTTAATTCATGGAGCATGAGGTTCTTGATCTTCATCTTTAGCACCATCTACTTTATTTTTAAATGAAGGTTATAATGTGGTTATGTGAGATAACCAAGGAACTCAAAAAAATATAAAAGATACTTTTGGTTATTATGGTTCTGAAGGAACAGTTACTACTTACGGGTATAAGGAGTCAGAAGACGTGCATGGACTAGTTAATTGATTTGAAGATGCAAAAAATAATCAATATGGTTGAGATTCAGGAATTTCTAAAGCTGGTATTTATGGAATTTCTTTGGGTGGGGGGACCGCTATGGAATATGCATCTAGGTTTGGAGATCAAGACTATCATGCAAAAAAAATAAGCTTTATTTTCGAGGATTCGGGTTACTATACTTTATGAGATCAATTTAAATATTTAGGTAAAGAACATTATCATGTACCATTATTTTTGATTAGGTACGGATTACAATTTTGATTGATGGCGAGTGCAGGTTACAACATGTATAAAATAAATCCAGGAAAAGACTTGAGCAAAATAAAAGATGTTCCAATTTTATTCTCTCAAAGTGAGGATGATGATTATGTAGGTTATAATGTTAGTTTCTGACAAAATATAAATGCATTTAAGAGTTCAGAATCATTTAAAAAAAATAATGAAAAAATAGGTGGAAAAATTAGTTTTAGTGATCAATATAATGATAAAGGTAACCTTAAAAACCCAGAAAATGATTTTTATTTATATAAAGGAAGTCACGCTTCTCAATATAACTTTAACTTAAATCCTGCTTATAAAAATTATTATTCTACATGACTATTTTCACAAAATAAAACTGATGGAGTTATTGGTAGATGGTTTAATCCAAAACCATAGTGCTTTATATATTGTTTTAAAAAAAAAATAATTTAAAATATTAATGGTATATGTCCTCGTAGCTCAGCTGGATAGAGCATGAGCCTTCTAAGCTCAGGGTCGAAGGTTCGAATCCTTTCGAGGATGCCATTTTATTGATTTTCTTAAATGCTTATTTAAATGAATAAAATGTCAGGCCTTAAAAACAACTACTATCAAGAAAAAATAACTGAAATAAAAAAACTAATAGCTGAAAATAAATTTTCTGTTGCTTATGAAATTCTTAAAGAAGAATTAGAAGCACCGTATGTCCCAGACAACTATGAAAAGCAGTTTTCTAGTTTGTTCTTGAAGGTAAATAGTTCGATTTACCATAAAAAAGCAGAAAAGTTTGTAGATAAAGTTTCTTCAGAAGAGTTAGTTCAATTTTTACGTAGTGAAAAAACAAACGAAAACATTCAAAGTCTAATTACAAATATTAGTAAAATTAATGTGCGTAACCATATAGAAGATATAAAATTTTTCTTAAAAAATAAAAATCAGTTAACTATAGCAAAAACTATAATTTTTGAATCACTAATATCTCAAGGTATTAATGAGGAAATAGAATTCATGACAGATTCAAAGATATATAAACTAAATCCATCTAAAATTAAGAAAATCCATGATCAAAAATATTTTACAGAATGTTTTCACTTCATCAGAGAAAATATTGAAAACATCAATATAACAGTCTATAAACAATCATTGATGATATTAGAATGATATTTCCTCCATTACTTTCCTACATATCTATATGAAAGCATCCAAACCAAAGAATTATCAATTGCAATAGTGATTTATATAAATGATTTGCTAAAATCATATATAGATTGTAAAGAAATAATTTTAGAAACATGAGCTAATAATGATAAAATAAATTATTATTTAACAATGATAAAAATAATGAATATCAAATAGGAGTAAAAATGTATAACTTTAAAGAAAATAAAATAAATGAAACAACAGGAAAATATGAATTCTCTGTAAGTGGAAAAGAATGAGCAGATACTGTTGAAAAGGAATTACAAAAACAATTCAAAACAGTTGAAGTTAAAGGGTTCAGAAAAGGCAATGTTCCAAAAGATATAGCTAAGAAATTTGTTTCAAGAGAAAAAGCTTCAAGAGAAGCAGCTCATAAAATTACTGACAAAGCTTATGAGTATATTTATTCAAAAAATAGCGAATTTAATCTTAAACCTTTATCAATAAGAGACATCAAACTTAATGTTACTGAATTAAGTGATAAAGATTTTAAATTCAATTTCGAATTTTGTATATACCCAAGTATTGACGTAAAACCATGAAAAGAAATAAAAGTTAAAAAAGAAACAGCAGAGGTTCTTCCTGCGGAAATAGAAAACAAGAAAAAAGTTTTAATTAATCAAAGTTCAACATTTAATATCATTGAAGATAAAAAACACGCTTTACAAAACGGAGAAATTGCCGTTATAGACTTTAAAGGTTTTGTGGATGGTGTTGCATTCGAAGGGGGAGAATCTAAATCCTTTCCTTTAACAATCGGTAATAAGCAATTTATCCCTGGATTTGAAGAAGCCCTAATAGGAATGAAAACAGGAGAAGAAAGAACGATAAAAGTCCCTTTTCCTAAAGAATACCCTTCTAAAGAACTAGCAGGTAAAGAATCCACATTTGAAGTTAAACTAAATGAAATAAAAGTTAAAAATGAACCAGAATTTAATGATGCTTTTATTAAAGAAAATAGTTCAACAAAATCTGAAACAATATCAGATTGAGAAGTAGAAGTTAAGGAAGATATTTTAAAACAAAAACAAACTTCTTTAAGAGAATCTATGGAAGAAGAAGCGCTAAACTTAATAGTTGATGCAATTAAATTCCCTTTATCACCAATAGTTATAGAAAACGAAGCAAAATCTATTTTAGCTAACTTCAAACAACAACTAAAAGCACAAAAGATAGAGGAAGAGAAATATTTTAAAATGATTGGTCAAACTAAAGAACAATTTATTGAAAAAGTAAAATCAGATGCCGAAACAAGAATAAGATTATCAATGATATTAGAAGCGATCGCTATCGATGAAAATATTTCTCCAGTTGAAGATGATTATGAAAAATGAGTAGAAAAAACAGCTAAATCACAAAACACTACTCCAGAAGAAATTAAAAAATCTGTGCCTTGAAATCATGAGTTTAGATCAAGGTTAAGAAACGAATTAACTTGAGAATTCATTAAAAAACATTTTTTTAATTAATATTTATCCCTATTTTTATTATTAGGCTCAAAAATAATTCAAATTTAAGGAGGTTATTTTGCCGCAAAGAAAAACAATAACTTTACCACTTATAATTTTAAGAGGAATAAACGTATTCCCTAAGCAAAAATTAATATTTGATGTAGGTAGAGAATTTTCAATAGATGCTATTAATATTGCTATAAAGGAATATGAAGGAAAAATAATAGCCATTAGTCAAAAAGATAAGAATATAGAAGATCCAACAAAAGATGATTTATACAAAGTTGGTTGTTTATGTAATTTAAAAATTATAAATTCAAATATTTCAGAAAAAAATATTATTAGAGTTGAAGTAGAGGGAATATCTAGAGTATCTTCTAAAACAATCATAAAAACTGATAATTTATTTTTTGCAGAAGCTAATGTTAGAAAAGAAAAGGAACCCAAAACTCCAGAAGAATTGGTGGTTCTTATCAACGACTTTAAAGATTTAGTAGTTAAAATAGGATCTTTAATTAATCCTTCTACAAATAAAGTTCTTAGAGAAGAAATTTTAAAACATCCAAACTTAAAAAAAGATATTCCGGATTTTGGAGAAGCAATAGATTTCTTAAGCTACATTGTTCCAGTATTTTCTCTAGATGCAAGACAAAGAATATTAGAAGAATTTGATGTTAAAAAAAGAATGGACGCCTTTAAAGAAGAAATAAATAAAGCTAAAGTACTTAATGATGTAGACAGAAAAATAGATGGAAAAGTGCGTGAAAAAATGGATAAAGCTCAAAAAGAGTACTATTTACGTGAACGCTTAAAATCTATAAAAGAAGAACTTGGTGATATAAAACCTGTTGCTGATGAAAGCTCAAATATTAGAAAAAGACTTAATGAAAATCCATACCCTGAAAGAATTAAAACTAGATTACTAGAAGAATTATCAAGATATGAAATAGTCCCATCAGGTTCAAGTGAAGCAAACATTATCAAATCATATATCGATTGTTTATTAAACTTACCATGATGACAAAAATCAACTGATGAAATAGAAATAAATATTTTAGAAAAAACTTTAAACAAAAATCACTATGGTTTAGAAAAGATCAAAGAAAGAATTGTTGAGTTTTTAGCAGTTACAAAAAGAACTAAATCTTTAAATGGACCAATCCTTTGTTTTGTTGGCCCTCCAGGTGTAGGTAAGACTTCACTTGCAACATCAATTGCGGAAGCCCTAGATAAGAAGTATGTAAAAATGTCTCTAGGTGGTTTAAAAGATGAATCGGAGATAAGAGGACATAGAAAAACATATATTGGAGCAATGCCCGGAAGAATCATTAATAGCATGAAAAAAGCAGGTGTTATTAACCCTTTAATTTTATTAGATGAAATAGATAAATTATCCTCTGACTATAGAGGTGACCCAGCAAGTGCCTTTCTTGAAGTTCTAGATCCAGAGCAAAATAAACATTTCTCAGACAATTATGTAGAAGAAGAATACGATCTTTCTAATGTAATGTTTATTGCTACAGCAAACTATTTAGAAAATATTCCAGAACCTTTGATGGATAGAATGGAAATAATTAATTTAAGTTCATATACAGAACAAGAAAAATTATCTATTGCTAATTCACATTTATTAAAAAAGATCAGAAAAGAACACTCTTTAAAAAGAACTGAATTTATAATAACAAGCAAAGCCGTAACAACAATAATTAGACACTATACAAAAGAAGCTGGTGTTAGACAATTATCACGTCTTATATCAAAAATAGCGCGTAAGGTTGTTTTAGAATTCATGAAAGACCGAAACCTAAAACCAAGAAAAATCGATGCAGTTGATATCAAAAAATATTTAGGGATAAAACTATTTGACTTTACAAGAAACGAAGATGTGGCTCCGGAAGGAGTTGTTACAGGTTTAGCTTGAACACAATATGGTGGAGATATTCTTCCAATAGAAGTCACTATGTTTTCTGGTAAAGGAAAATTAAACCTTACCGGAAAACTAGGAGATGTGATGAAGGAGTCAGCAACCATTGCTCTAGGTTACATTAAAGCAAACTCAGATAAATATGGAATTGATCTGTCTCAAATTGAACATACAGATATTCATATTCATGTACCAGAAGGAGCCGTTCCAAAAGATGGTCCGAGCGCCGGAATAACAATGACTTCCGCAATCCTTTCTTCTTTCTTGAAGAAAAACATTTCACCTAAAATAGCCATGACAGGGGAAATAACTCTTACAGGTAATGTCCTTCCAATTGGAGGATTAAAAGAAAAATTAATATCAGCAAATAGAAGTGGTATTAAAAAAGTCTTTATTCCAAAAGATAACCAAAAGAACTTAGAAGATATTCCAAAAGAGACTCTAAAAACTTTAAATATTATTACTGTAGGCAAATATGATGAAGTATTTGCTGAATTATTCGGAGAACTAAAATCTAAAAATATCTCTGCTAAATTCAAGATGTCAAATTTAACTAAAAATGAACGTATTTAAAATATTTCGCTCATTGCCGGAACGATTAAAGGAAGACAATCTCCCTGAAATTGCTTTAGCGGGAAAATCAAATGTAGGAAAGTCATCTTTTATAAATATGGTATCTCAAACAAATTCTCTAGCAAGAACATCGCAGAAACCAGGTAAAACGCAATTACTTAATTATTATTCATATAAAAATATGAGCTATATGGTTGATACACCAGGTTATGGTTATCATAGTACGGGCAAATCTAAAACAGAATTATTTTCAACCATGATGCAAGACTTTTTAGTTGATAATCCAAACTTAATTTATAGCTTTTTAATATTAGATATAAGAAGAGAGTTATCAAAAGACGATTCAGATATGCTTAAGTTTTTTAGTTATCATAATATGAAGTATGCAATTATTTTTAATAAGATAGATAAACTTAAAAAAAATGAATATAGAAACTATAAAATTAAACTAGAAAATAGCAAAAATTTTAAAGATGCTAAGTTATTTTTTTGCTCTAATGAAACAAAAGAGGGTACCGAAGAATTAAGAAAATTTGTAATTAATATTTTAGAAAACCCAAATTCTTATAAAATTAAATAAATGAATAAATATAACCCAAATAAAAGTCACAAAAAAATATATGAAAACTGAGTAAATTCAGGATTAACCAAAGCAAAGAACAATCCTAAAAAACCATACTCAATAATTTTACCTCCGCCAAATGTTACAGGAAAATTGCATTTAGGACATGCATGGGATTCATTCATCCAGGACACACTAATCAGGTTTAAGAAACTTCAAGGATTTGATACTTTTTTTGTTGCAGGGACTGATCACGCCGGGATAGCTACCCAATCTAAAGTAGAAGGTTATTTGTGAGAAACGAGCAAAAAAAGACGATATGACTTTTCTAGAGAGGACTTTGTTGAAGAAGTTTTTAAATGAAAAGAAGAGTATCGTTTAAATATTCATGACCAGTGAAAGTCTCTAGGACTTTTACTTAATTGAGAAAAAGAAACCTTTACTTTAGATGATAATTTTAATAATGCTGTAAATGATGCATTTATAAAAATGTTTAATGATGGTTTGATTTATAGATCAAAGAGAATTGTTAATTGAGACTGCCACTTACAAACCGCTATAAGTGATATTGAAGTTGAATACAAAGAACAACTTTCAAAAATGTACACAGTAAGATACTACTTAGAAAATTCAAAAGAATTTGTATTAATTGACACAACAAGACCTGAAACTATCTACTGTGATACTTGTTTAGTTATTAACCCAACTGACGAGAGATCTAAACAATACAAAGGAAAAAAAGTAGTAAATCCTCTAACCGGAAAACTAATTCCTATTTTAGAGCATAATTATGTAGAAAAAGATTTTGGAACTGGAATTATGAAACTAACTCCGGGTCACGATCCTAATGATTTTGAGATTAACAAGGAATTAAAAACTGAAATAAAAAGTTGTATAGACTCGAATGGAAAAATGAATTTTTTGGCTCCTGAAATTAAAGGTTTAGATAGAATTGAATCACGTGCTAAAATTGCTAAAATTCTAAAAAATAAAAATTGCTTAGAAAAAGTTTCTGACTATGCAAATACTATTGGTTTTTCTCAACGTACAGGAACTATAGTCGAACCATATCTAAGTTGACAGTGGTATGTAAAAATGGGTAACTTAGCAAAAAGAACAATAGAACTTCAAAAGTCCGATAATAGGATAAATTTTATTCCAGTGAGATTCAATGAAAATCTTTTAACTTGATTAAATAAGATTCAAGACTGATGTATATCAAGACAACTTTGATGAGGGCACAGAATTCCAATTTGATACAAGGGTGATGAAATAAAAGCACAAGTGGAATCGCCAGGAAAAGAGTGAAATCAAGATGAAGATGTATTAGATACTTGATTTTCTAGTGCTTTATCACCGTTCGCATCTTTTGGGTGACCAAAAGAAACATCAGATTTAAAAAATTATTTTCCAACACAAATATTAGTTACAGGGTATGACATAATTTTCTTTTGAGTTGCAAGAATGATAGCACAAAGTTTAAATATGACTGACAAAAACCCATTCAAAGAAGTATATATTCACGGACTTATAAGAGATAAAAACAACAGGAAGATGTCAAAATCTTTAGGTAACGGTATAGACCCTATGGATGTTATTAAAGAATATGGATCAGATTCACTCAGATATTACTTACTTACAAATTCAGAAGCAGGTCAAGATCTAAGATTTGATGTTAATAAATTGAAGACCACTTCATATGATTTAATGAGCAAAATATGAAATGTAAAAAACTTTATTGAATTAAAACAAAAAGCAGATGAGGTTATAAATATTAATGAAAAAGAATTAGATATCTCAGATGAATACTTAATTACTAAATTTAAAGATTTTCAAAAAAACTTTAACATGTTTATGAATAATTATGAGTTTACATTAGCTGCAAATGCCATCGAAAACTTCTTTCTTGATTGTGTATGTAGTTTCTATTTAGAAGAAATCAAACTTTTAAAAATAAATAAAAATAGTGAAATAATTAAAACTCATATTTTAAAAGAAATATTCAAAAGGTTTATTTATACAATACATCCATTAGCTCCTTTTATTACTGAAGATATCATGCAAAAACTTTATAACGAAAAATCAATTTACTCAGTAAAAAGTTTTAATGAATTAAAGGCAAATAACTATGAAGGAAGAGTAATAAGTATATTAAGGAAGGTATTAGTATCTAAGTTTGGATCACTTTCAAAAATACAAAAATTAAACTTTTTTATTAACTCTAACAGTTGTGGTTCTTTTATAAAACAATGATTAAAAAATAATGGAGTAATTATTGTGGAAGAGAAAAATTCAGACTTTAGTATTTTGATTAAAATCCCGGATCAAATAGTCTTAAAGCAAGAAAATATACCTCAAAATGTTGTTAATAGTTGAGTTATTATAAAAGAAGCTAAATCAAGTAATGAAAATATTGAAGAAGAAATTAAAAAAACTAAGTTTGAAATAGATAGAAGTGAAAAAATGCTAAATAATGAAAAGTTCATTTCCAAAGCTCCAAAAAACTTAGTAGATATAGAAAGATCAAAATTAAAAAATAATAAAGATCGTTTGAAAGATTTGTTAAAAAATGGATAAAAGTGTTATCTCTTTGGTAAGAATCGGTTTCTTAAAAAAAAGGATATATGTTTTAGAATACAGAACATATTTAGTTGTTAAAAAAAATTTTTTAGGATGAAAACTCTTTGATGAGTTTACAAATTCTTTTATTTTTAAAGGACCTATTAATAAAATAATTAAGTTTATTTCAGATAATAGCAAAGAAATACCCGGACTAAGAAATAAACCTAGAAAAAACCACAAGATAAATAGAGAAGAAGAAAGGTCTAAAGCAGACGCTTCAGGAAAATTATTTCTAACAAATAATTTTGAGTCTAGATCACTTTGATTAAAAATTACAATTTTTTTTATTTTCATTATTATAGCAACCATTTTGTTAGTGATAGTACTAAAACTTAAAGATTAAGTCCTATTATTAGCATGATAAAAAGTGCTAACATTTCAGGTATATTTTTTTGCACATTGTTTCTGTATTGAACAATGGCGGTAAACAAGATATCTTTTATAATTGCTTTGTCTTTTTTAATATTATTAATGCTATCAGAGAGATTAAGATTAACACTATTATTCTCCTTGGTTTTATTTTTAATATCTTTCTTTACTTGAATATATTTAATAGAACTATTTATTCCTAAAATTTTAAATAGTCAAAATTTTATTGTTATTAAGTCAACTAAAGACTATAGTATAGTGTCAAAAGGATTTTTAAAGATTCTCATTTATAAAGGTAATTTAAAACCTGGTGAAAGTGTGCATATCAGGGGAAATTTTAAAAATAAAATTTGATTTTAAAAGCTATCTTTTTTTAGGAGATGATGTTTTCTGCAAAATAGAAAATTTTAAGATAGCAAATTATAATGAAGACAATGAAGTGTTTAACTGAAAAATGTTCTTTATAAACCATTTCTACTTTACATCTTCTCCGACATATAAAAAAATATCTGACAGTTGTATATCAGCTGCTTGAATTGTCTCTACAATTCATTCTTTCTACTTAAAAAAAATATTATTTTTTATACCTAAAAAAGTAACATCATTTTTAATAATAATAATCTTTGCATGATTATGCATAGAAGATCATTTTTATATAATCACAATAAAAAGTCTTGTAATGGAAATAATATTATTTTTATCAAAAAAATTAGATCATGTTCAAATAATAAATTTATCTTCCTTGGTAGTTTTTATTGTTTATGGTTTTACATGTTTTATGTGTATTGGTTTTTGGTATAGTTATTTTATTTCTTTGGTAATAGTCTTTTCATTTACAAAAGGAAACAAACTTACCAGGTGAGTGGTGATACAAAGCTCTATCATCTTTATTATTTTTACTTTTTCTTGTTTTATGAAAACTAAATTTTACTTATCAGATATTTTAAATAGTTTTATTTTATTTCCTACTTTAACATTAATAAACTCAATATGCTTACCATTATTAATGTTTCATATACCAATTGAGTACAATAGTGTAATGCAATACTTAGGATATTTTTTAAATGTAATATTCCCATCCTTAATTTCTATAAAAGTGCCTACAATATTTTTTATAATACCAATTTTTTTAACATCAATTTATCTTATATTTTTAAGGATATTAAAGGTAATACCTATTTTAAAAATTGGCAATAATTGTTCTTAATGTTATAATTTCTATAGCATCAAGTTAAAGGAATAAAATGAATAAAAAACACTACATAATAGGTTTCTTACTAAGTTTGTATTCAAAACCAAAACTACTTAAGACAGTAGGGGAAAAGAAAGATTTAGCTAAAAATCATGAATTGTTATTGTCTACTTTGAATACAATAGAATCAATAGATGAAAGTAAAACAGATATTGCTGAAAAATTTGCAAATATGTTTGTGGAATTTACAGGTAAATCTCTGGACTTTCTACATGTAACGGAAGAAGAAGTTGCAGATAAAGGCTTTATTATGGGAATAGTAAATTCTATAAAGCTATGATTTAGAAATATCGAAAAGGAAGAATTAGAAGTTATAGAATATAATTCCGAAGAATCACTGCAAAAACAATTAAGCGCTCTTGAAGTAGAGCTAATTAATTTTGTAGAAGTTAAAAAGACACCAAACCAAAACATAAATCAAAATAATGGTGCCGGAAATAATATAAATTCAGAAAATAAAATACCTTACAGATCTTTAACTGTCGAAGAACAATATAAAGTTAAGCAAAAGTTTGCAAAGATAGATCCTTTTGTTTCAAAAGATGATAAAATCCTTAAATGAAAAAAGATGCTAGGAATTGTTCTCCTGGTTATATGATTTTCACTATCTGCGCTAACCATAATAACTCTTACAGACAAGGGTTTTTTAAAAACAATGATGAACTTATCTCAAGTATCTAAAGCAGATCAAGATAAATACTTAAATCAGCCCATAGGAATTATAATAGCGGGTGCTATTGGTGATGTATTTCTAACGAGTATGATATTTGGTTTTTTATCTTACTTTTTATTAAAAAAACCTAAGACTATAAGAGAAAAATATGAATTTAACTTATTTTCAGCTATATTAACGATGGTTGTTGTAGGGTGACAATGTATGACATCAGTAGAAACAACAATCTCTCTTGTAAGGATTATTACACATGATGTTCCAAGTTCTATGAACGGAATATTATCTTATGTCGCATTGGTATGTGCCTCAATAGCTATAATAGCATCTTTATCGGCGGCAATAATTATAATAGTTGCGATTATTGTTAGGCCTAAAATTGATCAACAAAAACTTATGAGACTTATTAATGAAGTTTCATGAGAAGTTATGAATGAAACTGACAGAAATATAAATTCTAATAAGGAGCAATAAAATATAACTATTTATTTGCTAATCCTATAGTAAACAAAATTATTAATGTTTAAAACTTTAAACCTTTATCTTTGAAGATTTAAAGGTATAAAAGTAAAATAAAAAACCGCAAAGCGGTTTTTTATTTTTTAAATTATTTATTTGCTGATTTCGCTAAAGAAGATTTATATCTTGCTGCAGTATTTGCTTTTATAATGTTTTTACCTGAAGCTGTATCAATTACTTTGTAAGCACTGTTTAACTTAACTTGCTTTTCTTCTTTTGAAGCATCTGTATTAAAAAATAATTTTGCATTTTTAATAGCTGTTTTAAGTTCTGATTTTTTACTAACATTAGCTATTCTTGATGATTCGTTAGTTTTGTTTCTTTTTATTTGTGATTTTATATTAGCCATTTATATCTCCTTGTTTAATTTAACAATATTAAAATTATATATAAAATTTTATTTTTTAAAAGAATTAAAATAAGATTAAAGAAAGGGGCTATTTATGAATAATTTTAATAATAAAAATATACCAGACTATGAACCAGCTGAAACTATGGATAAGACTATTGAAGTCTCAATCCCCGAAAGACCAAGAAAAAAAAGATTTTGGCATAGAAAAAAATAATGAATAAAAAAATAACTAAAGGTGATTTGATAACTTTCATCAGGTGTCCTAAACAATATTGATTAGAACAGAGGCACAATGGAAATCCAAGATTTAATTCAGTAAAAGGGTTTCAAATTGGAGATTTTGATAATGATGAGAATAATGACTCCCTTAAATCTTATAATTTTGATGAATTATTTTTTCAAGCGGAGAAAAAAGTTCTAGGTAATGGAGAACTAGAGTCGTTTGCGATTCAACAAGGATTAGAAATAGATGAACTTTCTAAAAGATATTTTGAAATTAAATATAAGGATAAATATATAGACTGTGAAAAAATTTCTAATAAATATAAAGATATTAATGATCTTCTTTTTGGAGAAAAATATTGTAGTTATGAGTGCTACTCTCAACCAAGAATAGAAATTAATGGTTTGATAACAATTCCTGATTTTTTAATAAAAGAAGGCAATCAAATAAAAATAAAGGAAGTGAAGGCCTCTACTTGAATAATTTATCCAAGAAATGCTGTTTTAAACCAAAAAGAAAGAAAGAAAATAGGTTGCACAAAGTTACTAGATTTAGCATTTCAAAGCATTGTTTTAGAAAAAGCCTTAAAAAAAGACATTTCAACCGACTATTCACTTATATTGTTAAATAAAAATTTTAGCTTAGAAAAGGACATAAATTCTTTAGATGAAATAACAGATGATGAAATATTAAATCTTTTTTGCGAAATAGAATATCTATCTGATTACAATATACATGGATACATAAAGGATGCTTTAAATCCACGACTTTTTAAAGAAAATAGAGTACCTACAACGAGAGTTGGGTCTGTATCTGAAACATTATGAAAATTCCCTGTTGTTGATAATATTGCAAAATATAATAATGGTGTTAATTTAACATTAGAAAAAAAAGCTTCTGGGAAAGTATATGAAATGAAAATAATAATCAGGGCCTTGCAACCGTTTGTAAATTCTAAAATAGAAGAAATTAGTAAGTTTAATAATTCTAACGAAGCTGTAAAAAACTCAATAAAGTATTACCCTTTATCAAGCATTTGCAAAACTTCATTCACTTCCTTAATATGTCCTTTTTTTGAAAGTTGTATTAGAAATAATTATCAACAAGATCCAATGGAAACTATCTTTAAAACAAATGGACTCCGTTTAAGCGAAAAAAACTTTTTAAAAATGAATACACCCTTAATAAAAGATAATCCAGGTTTATTAGATAAATCTTTAAATAAAATTATTTATGAATGTTTTATAACAAAGCAAAGTGAAACAATAGATCGAGAACTTTTATCCAAATTTATTCATACATTTAAAAATAAGTTATACTTCTTAGATTTTGAAGCAATGTCGGTTGCAATCCCAAGATTTAAAAATGTATATCCTTTAGAACAAATTGTTATTCAGTACAGCTTACACACTATGGATTTAGATAGAAATGATTATAAAAAATCATTTGATTCTTTAAAGCACCTAGAATTTATCGCAAATCCGGAAAAATATCCTATTCTAGATTTTGCAAATAACTTATATGAAGATTTAAAAAATATTTTTAAAGAAGATGGAAGGATTGTCTCCTACCATGCAAGTTATGAAATTTCTAAAATAAGGTCAACAATTAATCATTTAAATTATTTAGAAGAGCAAGGAGAAAACCAAAATAGTAATATTTCAATCCCCGAAATCATAAAATTTTTTGAGAAACTTATTTTTTATACAGAGGAGAAAAAAAACAAGAAAACCTATAAATGATTTATAGATTTAAAAGATGCATTTAAAAATGGGTCTTTATATCACGTAAACATGGCAGGTTCTTGTTCGATAAAAAAAGTTTTAACTTCGTTTATACCTTCTTTAACTTATAAAGATTTAGAAATTCAAAATGGAATGATGGCTATGGAAGAATTTGCAAAAATGGTAAAAGATGGAAAAAATAAGGAAACTATACAAAATTTATTAGAGTATTGTAAGCTAGATACTTTTGCCATGGTAATACTTTATGCAAAATTATTGAAAGTATGAAAATCAGAAATATCTTTATCAAATAATTTTGAAGAATATTTCATATAATTATTTATAGAAAGAAATAGTAAGTATGATGAAAAGCAAAAATAAAAATTCAATAATTTCAAAATTTTTTTATAAATTAGATTTATCTATAGATTTGAATTTTAAAAAACATTTTTGATCTACATTATATAATTTTTTTATCATTATTTTTGCTTTAGTTTCTATTGTATCCTCTTTAGAAAGTTTAGGTAGAACAGACTTAGATTCAGTTAGAGAAGTAGACATTATATTTTTTATTGTAATGATTATAGACTTTTATCTTTGAACGTCCTGAAGCTATTACTATTCACCAAAAGAAACAAGAAAAAAAGATTTTTCTGTTAAGATTTTTACAACGGTTATCCAATTAATAATTTTAACTACCTGTGTATTTGATATACTAGCAAACTACCATGTAGTTAGCTCTGACTTTGTTGGCCCCATAGCGGTATTACAGACACTAAGGCTAATGTTATTTCTTAGATTTTTGACAATTTTTGACTTAGTTCTGTTAGTTATTAGTAAAAGTAGAAAATTGTTCACATCTTGATTTGTAATGATTATATCAGTTATATTTATTTTTGGTGTGATGTTTTATACTTCTAATGCACTAGATAAACACCCATCAACAAATCATTATTCCCTTTGACAGTGTCTTTACTATGCTTTTATAGTTATAACTACAATAGGCCTAGGTGATGTACAACCTGGGTTAAATAATAGTTTTGGGCAAATAATAACGGTATTCTTTGGTTTCTTTGGTGGTTTGTTTTATGCGTTACTTGGATCATTATTCGTTTCTGGAATATTAAATGAATACAAAAATAACTCTAGATTTGATATTAATGACGAAAAAGAAAGATTTGTAGAAGAAAGAGAAGAAAATAAAAAAACAAGTAAACAAAAGAACTTAAAAGAAATTTTAAAATCGAATGACCCAGAAGTTATAAAATGAATTGAAAAAAAAATAAATAAAAAAAATCATGCTAATAAAAAATAGTAAGTTTAAATTTTTCGAAAAAAATCTAAAGTTTGATAAAGGGTTAAACTTAATACTAGAAATTATGTTTGATGTCGTTATAATCGCCTTTTTCAGGCAGTTGACAAACTCTTTCTCATTTCATTTTTTCACTGAAAGTCATTTGCAAGAATTTGAATCACTAAACTATTTTTCTGAATTTATAACTTTATGAGTTTTATGATTATTTTTTATTCACTATATGAATTACGAGCATAGTAATTCGTTCACTCAAAAAAAATGAGGAATATTTCTCTTTAGTCTGCTTACAATCTATGTTATTTCTATATATTTTTTTGAAGCACATGGCATTGGAGAAAATACAGGTATAAAATTAACAGTCGAGTCTGTGATAAGACAGACGATTGTTGAATCGCTATCTTTAATAGCTGTACTATTTTTCTACTTTCATTTTTTTAGAAAAAAATGAAAGTTTAATAATAAAAACAATATTAATGCCGGAACAAAACATATGGGCTGATATAGTAGTGGAATCGCTCTAGTTATATTAGTTGAGTTTTTCTTAACTTCTTTATCATTCGTGACTTATAAAAATTCATCAAATTTTTTAATTTTTAATACAATAAAATGTTTTATTGTAGCATTTCTTTTGATAGTGATTATATTCGCGCCAAACAAAAGACTTAATGTTTATGACACTAAATCTTTCATAGAATGGCATCAATTAAAAGATAGATGTGCGATGATTGTTGGTATTTTATTTGGTGAAATAATTATGAATCTGATCGAGCAACAGAAGTTTCACCATGTTTTACGAGCACATCGTTCTGGTGAATTTATCATGGAATTATCTAGTATATTATTTATATTAATTTCTGTTTTAATTTTTTGATGAATTTATATGGAAAAGATATATCAGATAAAATTAATTGATAATAGGGACCATAAACATGATCTTTTATATTTATTTTCTAACTTGATGATTTTAATTTCTTTACTGATGGTATCTAGAGGTATGTTTATGTTTATAGAAGGCCACCCAATCTATGCAGGTATTTATAAAAGAAGTTATGATCACGGCGTTATTACTGATGGAATTAAATTTATGTGTATAGGGACAGCTTTGTTCTCATGAAGTGCAGGTATACTTTATCTAAGAAATATTATTAAAAACTTTTCTGAAACCACAACCAAAGAAAATATTTATGAAGTTTTTAATTTCTCTTTTGGGTTAATAGTATTTGGGATTATGTCTGGTGTTATCTTAAGTGACGATAATCTAACTTGATATTTTTCTACAGGATTTTTAATTGTTCAAATATTTTGATGATGCCTTTGTGCAAGTAATATAGTAAAAAGAGCGTCTAATTATAAAAATCTAAAAAATAAATCAACTGATAAAATATAAAAAGTAATATACATAATAAAAAATAATGTTATTATTTTAAATATAAGGAGCAAATATGATTTGACATTTTATGACAGTTGGTGCGATTATTGGTGCAGTGATATTTGCCATTATAGCATTTTTAGCAGAAAATGAATAATAAAGTAGCATTTTTAGGTACAACAAGATTTTCAAAGGAAATAGCATCACAGCTATTTTCTTTATCGGAAATTGACTTATCTCTGATAATAACTCCAGTTGATAAAAAATTAGATCGTAAAAAAAATATTATTGTTAATGATGTTTATAAATTTGCTTTAGAAAACGAAGTACAAGCTATCCAAACAGAGAATGTAAATAATAACATTGAAGAAATAAAAAATAGAGGAATAAAATATTGCATTACTTGTGCTTTTGGTCAGTTTTTAGGTAAAAGATTTTTGGAAGAATTTATTTGTATAAACATTCACCCTTCAATGTTACCAAAGTATAGAGGGGGAGCACCAATCCACTGAGCAATTATTAATGGGGATAGCGAGACAGGAATAAGTTTTATGCAGTCTGATATAAATATGGATTCTGGACCTATCTTTAAACAAATTCCAGTGAAAATTAAAAATGATGATGATTTTTTTTCTTTAGAAAAAAGAATTATTAACGAAACAAAAACTCAATTGGGTAAAGTTATTTCAGGAATAATTTCCGGAAAAATAAAAAAAGAACCTCAGGAGGGGAAACCAACTTTTGGTTTAAATATAAAAAAAGAAGACTTAACAATAACAGAAAAATTTAATTGTTTGGATGCATACAACTTAATCAGAGGAACAACAGATAGAGGCTGCGTGATATCTTCCAAAGGAATTAATTACAAAATTTGAAAGACGAGCTACCCTGAAGGTATTAAAAATAATAAAGAATTCCTTTTTATAGAAGATAAAAAATTATTTTTGAATTTCAAAGACGGGAGTTTAGAAGTGCTAAAAATTCAATCAGAAAATAAAAAGATTATGGAAGCAAAAGAATTTATTAATGGATTTAAAAAATAGATATGGCTAAAAAAAATAATTTTAATATAAAAAAGATCGCCCTTTATGGAGCATATGCTGCAATTATATTTGCTTTTAGTTTTTTTATAAAAATACCATTCGGAGATAGCGGGAACTATGTAAATGTAACTGATTTTGTAGTTTATATAATGATATTTGTAGGCGTAGATTGATTATTGCTAGTCCCTATCATTGTAGGATATTCCTTGTCAGATTTTCTATCAGGAGCATCTATGTATATCCCAGCAACAATTTTTAGTAGAGTATTTTTATTTTTAATTTTTATTTGACTCATTAAATATAAGAAAATAACATTTTTACTATGTGCTATTGTATCAACACAATTAATAGTGACCTTCAGTTATTTTATTTGAGATCTATCATTCCTTGGTAAGTCTTTATCTATTTATAATTTAATTTTTAATTCAGTTCAATGTGGTATTGTTATATCTATTTCTTCACTAATGTTTATTTTGGGAAAAAAGAGATTATTGAGTATAAGAAAAGAAATAAAAAAGATTTAGTGATAGAATATAGAATGATATAAAAAGGAGGTTTATTTTGACAAGAATTTTAAGATTTATAGGTAATGTAGCATCTTGAATTGCAGCTTTATCTTTCTTAGTGGTTGGGATAGTTATTTTTATAGCAACTTTTACACATATAGATGACGAAAATACCCAAAAATTTGTAGATAATGTATTCAAATTTATAACAGGAGCGTTAGCTTTTGCAGGTTCAATTAACAAATACATAGTTGATCATAGAAATGCTTTCGGAATAGTTCTGGGTATTGTTTCTGTAATTATTTCATTAATTTTATTCTTAATAACTATTTCAAAGAAAAAGTTTTCAAACATTCTAGAAATAGGTTTAGGAGTATTATCGCTACTATTTTTAAGTTGAATCGCTGCGATATTTTTAATTACTGGTGGAGTACTAAAATTAGTTACTCCTAAACATCCAGCTCCAGCTAAAAAAGTAATAGTAAAAAAATCAGCTGAATAAAAAAAGAATTTATTTATATTAAATAATACACGCAAGTGTATTATTTTTTTAATAAATATATTATTATTTATAATGTTAATTATGAGTAAAAACGTTAAAAATTTTTGTATTATTGCACATATTGATCACGGTAAAAGTACACTAGCGGATAGGCTTCTACAAATATGCAACAATATTACAAACTTAAAAGGGCAACAAGTCCTAGATGACATGGAATTAGAGAAAGAAAGAGGCATTACAATAAAACTTAATGCTGTTCGTTTGAAGTACAAAGATAGCAGAGACGGGCAAGAATATATATTTCACTTAATAGATACTCCGGGTCATGTTGATTTTAGCTATGAAGTATCTCGCTCTCTCGCTGCTTGTGAAGGTGCAATTCTTGTTGTTGATTCTACTCAAGGTGTTCAAGCTCAAACCATTTCTAATGTCTACTTAGCTCTAGAAAATAATCTAGAAATAATACCAGTATTAAATAAAGTTGATCTCCCGGCATCAAGACCTGACGAAATTAAAAAAGAAATCGAAGATATAATAGGTTTATCATGCGATGATGCTCCTTTAATAAGTGCAAAAACTGGAAAAAATGTAGAGCAAGTTATTCACCAAATTATTGATAAAATTCCATCTCCAAAAGGTTCTAAGGAAAATAAACTCCAAGCACTAATATTTGATAGTTCTTACAACAGTCACAGAGGAGTTATTATTTCTACTTGTGTTAAAGAAGGTACTCTTAAAAAAGGTGATGAACTTGTATTAATGAATAGCAAGTTCAAATTCAAAGTAACAAATATAATGATAAAAAAACCACATATAATTGAAATTGATCAATTAGTTGCTGGCGATGTAGGGTTAATTTCTGGAAATATTAAAACAATTTCAGAAATAGGTGTTGGAGATACTATAACTCACTTTGAAGATGGTTCAACAAAACCTTTACAAGGTTACCAAGAACTAAAATCAAATGTTTTTGCAGGTATATTCCCAGTTGAACGTTCAGATTATGAAAAACTTAAGGAAGCTTTAGAAAAACTTAAACTTAGTGATTCAAGTTTAATTTATGAACCTGAATCATCAGAAGCATTAGGTTTTGGATTTAGATGTGGATTTTTAGGTTTATTACATGCAGAAATTGTCCAAGAGAGATTAGAAAGAGAATTTGACTTATCTCTAATTTCAACAATGCCTAACGTTATCTATCACGTAACTACCAAAAAAGGTGATAAAAAAATTGTAGATAGCCCTAATAAAATGCCGCATGTTCAATTTATTAAAGAGATACAAGAACCATATACTTTAACAAAAATAATTGTCCCTGATGAATTCATTGGATCTATAATGGGCTTGTGTCAGGACGCTAGAGGTATATACCAGTCATTAGATGCAGTAGATAATACAAGAAAAATATTAGTTTATCATATACCGCTTGCAGAGATAATTTTTGATTTCTTTGACAAGTTAAAATCTTATTCAAAAGGGTATGCCTCATTTGATTACGAAATTATAGGATATATGCCTAGTAAGTTAGTGAAAATGGATGTTCTGCTTAATGGGGAACAAGTAGATGCCCTTAGTTTGGTTACTCACAAAGATAAAGCTTATTATAAAGGGAGAGATTTTTGTAAGAAACTAAAGGAAATCATCCCTAGAAAACAATTTGAAATAGCTATACAAGCCGCTATAAACGGAAAGCCAATAGCTAGGGAAACAGTTTCAGCTTACAGAAAAAATGTTATTGCTAAATGTTATGGAGGAGATATATCTCGTAAGAAAAAACTTCTTTCTAAACAAAAAGAGGGTAAGAAAAAGATGAAACAGATAGGGAATATAGAAGTTCCTAAAGAAGCATTTATATCAATTCTTAATACAAATAAAAGTAATAAAAAATAGTAGTTGTTTTTTTATAAAAAAGACTTTATTTTAGTATTTTTTTAGTATTAAATTAGTATATATGAAAACTGGAGAAAAAAATGAATAGATCAGGGTACTTAGGTTTAGCAGGAAATACTTTTTCTAGGACCACCGTTGAAGTTAACACAGACGATAAATACTTATCAAAAAGTGAAATATCAGAACTTCAAGGTGGTCCAGTTGCTGACGCAACTTGAAGAAACTACCAAATTTATCGTGAAAAAATAAGAACAAAAACTGCATACAAATCACTAAGCACTAGGATTAATAGCAACTTTTATTTCACAAATGCTAAATTTTTAAGGATTAGGAATTCAATAATAAATAAAAAAGTAATAGATGCTTCTGCAAAGATAGGTTCATATGAAATGCTTTCAAAGGTATTTTCTTCATTTAAGGAATTCCAAAACCTAAAAGATAGAAACTTAAGAAAAGAATCGATTGCGTTATACATAGATTATATATCTCAATTTAGCGACACCAAGCAAGAAGATTTTGATGCTGAATTACTGACTGAAATCCTATTAAAACAAAAACCTGCAATCAAAAGAAGTCAAAAATTACTAATATCTATTTATAATGTTATTTCATCGATAGATGGGAGCAAGAATTATGACTATTCATTAGTGAGGGAGTGATTCTCCAAATTATTCCCTGATCAATCTCAACATATATTTAGAGTTAAAAAACTAGAGCCAACCCTAGGATCAACAACCCCCACATTATCTATAAGACCTACAGAAATTGAATCAAAATTTAGAGAAATTCAAAATATTATAAATAATGATGATCAGTTCTCGGTTATTGAAAAAATATCGCTAGTTTACACAATAATTAGGTTGGGAGTTTTATTTAAAATTGAAGAAAATAACATTTTAGCTTTTCTGACAATACACTTCATAATAGAAAAAAACTGAAAGGGACTATCACCACTTTTACCAATAGTAAACTACTACTACAAAAATAATAACTTGTCTTCTAGATTTTCTCAGGCTATGAAATCTTTTTCAATGGAAGGTGGGGAAGACTGCACATACATAGCGGACCAATTCTCTTTATCGATAAATTATATCTTGAAGGAACTAATACCAAAGTTAAATTTAAATATAGATAAAAGTCTATCAACTTCTAAAAAAGAAACGCCAAACAGTTTAGAAATAAAAATAAAAAAGATTAGAAAAAATGACCCAAGATTAACAAAAAAACAAGCTTCATTTTTAGTCCAAAATTATGTCTTTGGTAATTTTTATACAATAGAAGATTTTAGAAATTCTCAGGGCTCAACTTATGAAACAGGAAGATACAGTCTAGAAAAACTAGCTTTATGAAATTATTATAAAAAACAAAAAAGTGGAAATAAATTTGTTTATATACCATCTAGTGAACAGATAAGTGAAAAGATATCTGGCGAATAAAGTTTCTACTAATTTTAATAAGTAAAATATTTATATATAATGATATAGACTCAATGATATAAGGGGAATATATGTGAGATAAACTATTTAAAAAAAATGTTGAACATAAATCTATAGAAGATAAACACATAACGACAAGCTCAGGTAAAAAGATAACTGCCGGAGATCCTATGTATTATGTTCATCTACAGATACATAGATTTAAAAAATCATTAGAAATTAGAATAATGTTTGCTGCATTTGTGGCATTCGTGTTAGCGATAGTTACAATAGTTTTGTTCTTATCCAACAGAAAAGATATTTATTCATTGATTCCGATGATTTTATTAATCCCTGTTATATTTTTTGTGGTTAAATTTTCAGTAAGTTTAAATCACTTTAAAAAAGAAATTAAACTTTTCTCAGTTAGAAACAAAAATACTAATATATTAGGGAAAAATATCATACCAAAGTTTTTAACTACTATTTATCGTTCAATTAAAACTAGATATAGAATAACTCATATTATAGGAATAATGTTTATATTAATTTCTTTTACTTATATACTTCTTTACAACATATTTAAAAAAGACAATACCTCATTTACTAATACCATTTATCAAACAACATTCTTTATAGATTCAATAGTTATATTTATTGTTACTTTAATTTTTTATCCATTATTTATAATCCACTTTCTAAAAAGAAAATCAGAAATTGAAATAGTATTTAATAATGGTAGAGAACTAGCAATTTGAAATCACAGGCGTTCTTTAATTAAGAGATTGAAGGAGCAAAAAGAACACCAAAAACTAAGATTAAGAGTTGAAGAATCCGATACAGATTATAAATATAAATATAAAGAAAAGAAACTTCTAAATGGTGATGATGACCCATACTCAAACGATTTCTAAGATAAAACATTTATATATCCATATCCCATTTTGTCAGACATTTTGTGACTACTGTGATTTTTACAAAGATAGCTTAAATAAGTTGAAAGACTGTTGAGCTAATTTTTTTACCGAATTAAAAGGTGAAATCACTAAATATAAAGATAGATTAGATTTAGAAACAATTTACATAGGGGGAGGAACCCCTAATGTATTAACGGATGCTCAACTAACCAAACTGCTAGGATTAATCACTCAGTTAAAAATAAATAAAAATTACGAATTTACCATAGAATTAAATCCCGAAAATATAACAGAGAATCAGGTATATATATTGAAAAAGAACTTAGTTAACAGAGTAAGTGTGGGAATACAGTCATCAAATGAAGTACTTCTTTCTACAATGAACAGAAATAATGGAATAAATTTAGAATCTAAATTACAACTATTATCTTCAAATTTTGAAAATGTTTCTTATGATTTTATATATAACATTCCAGGGCAAGGTAAAGACGATATAGATAAAGATATAACTTTAATTAAAAAATTCAGACCAAAGCACATATCGTGATACTCACTGATCCTTAAAGAAAATACTCCTTTATTTGAAAGAGTTAATTCATTAGATGAAGATTTAGAGTATGATTATGAGATTTATATAAATGAAGAGTTGTCTAAAATTAAATTTAAAAAGTATGAAGTTTGCAGCTATGCTTCAGAAAAAAAATATGAGTCTAAACATAATCATTCATATTGAAATTCAAAGGAATGACTTGGGGCAGGACCATCCGCAACATCATTTTTAAAAATAGATTCAAAATACTATCTTATAAAAAATAAAGAAACATTATTTAACTGAAAAGAAATAAAAAAAACTCCCTTATCTTTAGAAGAGTTAAATGAGCAGGTGCTGATGATGGGATTAAGAAAGATAGAAGGAATTTCTTTGGATAATCCTTTAGTTAAAAATGCTATTAATTTTTATAAAGAAAATATAAACAAACTTATTAACGAAAAAAAATTAATTTTAGAGAATAATTTTATTAAAATATCTGAAAATTGATATATGCTAGCAAATGACATTTATCAACTTTTATTTGAATAATTTAATTTTTAATAAACTATAATTGTTGTATGAGTGAAAAAATCTTAAAAAACGAGAATAGCAAACAAAAAATAGAGCCATCTAAGAAGAGAAACGATACTTTGGCATTTACAATAAACTTTATTATATATGTGGGCTTTTCATGATTGTTTTTAGCTATTTTAGGGACTGATCCTTCATTATATGTAAAATTTTCTAATAACCCACAACCAAATATAATGGCAGAATGATTTGCTGCATGATTAATGGTTATTTTCAGCCTAATTATAATACTAACAGTAATATGGGTAGTTAACTTAATATTAGTGATAACATTAGGTAATACAATAGGTTATTTACTTCTCAATCTAATAAATAGTGAAAAAATAGGAAAAAAGAAAAGAGGACCTAAAACAAAATTAATTGAAACTACAATGTTTTTAATAAGATCTTTATTTTTCCTTTTTGCTCTTAACATCATAGGTGTATTTCTAGTAATTATCAATTTTGTTTGTAAATATATTTTCAACAAAGATATCATGGAATATATAAATAATTTACTAATTAAGGGAATAAGTGAAAAGAAAAAATCAAAAAATAAATAAAATTTTTAATCACTATAAAATAGTTAAATTATCAATAATTATTATAATTTTTGCAACTAGTTTAACACTCACTTTTTTAGATGATGTATACAATATGCCCTACAAAGTACCATACTTTATTTTTATGATATTTATGTTTTTATCTTTTTCTTACGAAAAGAAATACTCATTAATTATTCAGCTAATTTTATCTATAACTTATTTAGTTTTCTGTTTTCTGAATTTTCCATTAGATGACGGGAACAAGGACGCAGACCAAATCATTTTTATGATCTTCTTAATAATTTATTTAGTGGGTTATTTTTTATGAAAATTTATAATTGCTTACCACTTGCACTTAGAATTAAAAAAATATGAAAATCCAAATTTATCAGAAAAACAAAAAGAAAAAATAATAACTGATTATTGTAAAAAACATAATATAGATAGAAAAACAGTAGATTTTGAATTTAAATCTTTCGAGTCTGAAAAGAAAAACATAAAAAAATAAGTAATTGATTATCATTGTTCATAGATATAAAATTAAGTAAATAAGATAAAGAAGAGATGATAAAGATGAAAAGTAAGATAATAACATCAAACGTAAATTGATTTAGAAGGTTTGTATCTTTTATAATAAATACAATATTCCTGTTAGGGATTTTTACTGCACTGTGTTTTTTTGGAATAAAAGATTTTTTCAAATCAGTAGAAAATATATTCATGAATAATAAACTAAGTTTTGAATCAAATGTTCCAGAACTAGAATGATATTTTGTCTTGGCAATAAGCTTATCAATCCCCTTAATAATAAACTTTTTCTTAATAGCAACCACAAAACAAAACTTAGGGATGATCATCACAAAAATCTACATAATAAAAGAAACTAATAAGAAACCCGCAACTTTTTTAGAAGTTATAAATTACTCGATTTTTGACACAATAACAAAACTAGCAATTATAGCTTGTATATTTATTCCCAAAACTTTTGGAATAGTATTTGCTGTTATAGTGTTGATTTTATCAGTTTCGATAATTTTAACCGGAAGAACAATGTCTGAGAGAATTCTTGGTATTAAAGCTATAGCATTTAAAAATTACGAACATATAGAGGAAGCTCACGCCAGGGCTATTGAAAAACATTTTGAAAATAAGAATACAGAAATAGAAAAACCGAAAAGAATCAGTGAAGAAATCGGAATTTAATTCCTATATGGAATGTGGTTCTACAAAAAAGTAATTACGACTGCGGACTAAATTGTTTATATAATCTATCATCAAAAAACTGCTCATATAAGCAGTTTTTTTCACTCCACTATAAAAACAAAATGAACTCACTTCAAGAAATAGAAGATATAGCCAAAAAATATAATGGAAAAATAGAATTTTATGAAGCTCTTAGTGTAGACAATCAAAGAAATATTATTGTTGCCCTAATGTTAAAAAACTTAATTCATTTGTGTATTTTGCAAAAAGTAAAAAAGAAAAAGTATTTTTATTTTGTCCAGAGAAGGGTGAAATAAAAATAGAAAAAAATAATTTTGAGAAAATATTTACAGGTATTGTTGGGATAATCAAAGAAAAACCAAAAATAAAAATAATTAATAAATTGTCAATAAAGACTGTGATAATGAATTTATTGATTTCAGTTTCACCTTTAATTATTTACTCTTATGCTAATAAATATATATCTTTAGTATTAATAGTTTTTTTAATGATTACATATATTTTCCCTAAAGAATATGATTCTGATGATAGATGAAGTAATATTTTTGCAATTTTTCTATTTTCAATTATTTTCATATTTTTAATTGTAGAAAATAAAAATAATATCAATATGGACCAACTTTATTGAATTTTATTTTTATCAGTGATTATTTTTATAATTTTCATAACAAATGAAAAAATTATTAATATTTCTTTATTTATGTCACTTCTAATAATTAGAATTTTATTTAATATAGACCACATTAATTATTTTGTAATTTATGCAGGCGTTAATATAGTTATTTCTTATTTAAGGATATTTTTTTAAAAACAATAAAATTAACATATATGAGTAAAAAAATATTAATAATTTCATACACAATTGAAGTTCCAGAAAATAAATACAAAGAAATACTTTCTAAATATTTTGATGAGATATTTATCCAACTAAGTAAAAAAGAAAAATCTGCAACTTTAATATTTTGCGATAATAAATATATTTCTGTCTTAAATAAAGAATACAGACTTAAAAAAGGACCTACGGATGTATTATCATTTACCTCGGATGAGGATAAATACTTGGGTGAAATATATATTTCTTATGATAAAGTTAAAGAGCAAGCAAAAAAATTTCATCACACAATAGACAAAGAAATAATTTTTTTATTTGTTCACGGGGTTCTGCATCTTTTAGGTTATGATCATGAAAATAAAGAAGATGAAAAAATCATGGAAGAAATACAGGATAAAATAATAAAGATGGGAGCTAAAAAATATGGAATATAAATCAGGTTTTGTAACACTTATAGGTAAACCAAACGCAGGAAAATCAACTTTATTAAACACAATTCATCAAGAAAAAGTTGCGATTGTATCTAATAAAGCCCAAACAACAAGAGTAACATCTCATTCAGTTCTTACACTTGCACAAGCACAAATTGTATTTTTAGATAACCCTGGAATTCATAAAAATGCAGATGAATTAAGTAAAGTTCTTAACAAACAATCATGAAAAAGTACATATGATGTAGAAGCTGTTATTTATATTGTTTCTGCTACAGATAAATGACAAGAACAAGATGAATTTATTTGTAAAAGGTTAAAAGAGCGTTGCGAAAAAACACAAACACCTATAATTCTATTAATCAACAAAATAGACAAGTGTGATAAAGAAAGAATTTCAGAAGTTGCTAAAAAAATATCCGAATTTTTAGATGTGGCAGAAATAATCCCAATTGCTGCCATAAATGGACAAAATGTTAATAAACTTATTGACCATTTAATTGATAATTTACCAGAAGGTCCTATGTACTATAATATCGAATCACAAAAAGATCAAATATCTCAAGCTTTTTTTACTAAAGAAATAATTAGAGAAAAAGTATTTAATTTGACACATCAAGAAGTTCCCTATAGCATTGCTGTTAAATTAAATTACATTAAAGATAAAAAAAATAATATTTCTATATCAGCAAACATACTTGTGGAAAGAAAATCACAAAAAGGGATTATCATAGGTAAAGGTGCTTCAACTATTAAACAAATAGGTATAGAAGCTAGAAAAGAAATTGAATTAAAATACAAGAAAAAAGTCTACTTAGAATTAACTGTAAAAGTTAAAAAAGACTGAAAAAGAGATTCAAAAAGCATTACAGAATATTTAGGAGAATAATAATGCTTTCTACCAATGCATTTCTTTTAAAAGATATTCAATATGGTGAATACGATAGAATTTGTACTTTGCTAACAGAAGAAAAAGGGATAGTAACCCTAATAGCCCAAGGCGTGGAAAAACCCGAAAGTGCAAATAGAGGATCATTAAATTACTTTACTAATTGTAAAATAGAGTATTTTTCTAGATCAAAAGCTAGAGTAGGAAAATTAAAAAAAGCAAAAATAAATCAAATGTATACAAAGTTTTTCTTTGATAATCAAAAGATTTTTGTAGGAAAAAGAATCCTAAAATTATTCTCTTATATTGAAGGCTATTCTGTGAATCCACAATATGCTTTTAAAGTTGTAGATGAGCTATTCTATAAATTAAATAACGAAAATAATAATTTTAAAATTTTACTTTTATCTTATAAAAAATTTCTGGGCACAATAGGGATTAATTTCGATACGGAGCGTTGTGTAATTACAGGCAACGAAAGCAATATTTATTCATTAGATATGAATTCTGGAGGCTTTATTTCAAAATCTATTTTTGACAAAAATATACATAAAAATTTCTCAAAAAAATTTTTAATAAATTTTAAAAATCTTAACGAAAATGATATAGTTCCTAAAAATTTTGAAGAGTGTAACGATATTTTAGTAGAATATGAAATTTATTTAAAAAATACTTTAGGATTATATTTTTAATTAACCATATATTATTTAACATATTTTAGATAATATATTTATATATGGAAAAATTAGTAAATCATTTAAAATCTGTTGGATTTGTATTCCAAAATAGTGAAATATATGGCGGTAATGCAAATACATGGGATTATGGGCCTTTAGGCGCAATTTTAAAAAGAAACATAGAAAATTTATGAATTAAGGAATTTATAACAAAAGAACAAAAAAATGTTCTTATAGATTCTGCTATTTTTATGAATACAAAAGTTTGAGAAGCTTCAGGTCATATAGATGAATTTTGTGACCCTTTAGTTGATTGCAAAAACTGTAAAAATAGGTTTAGAGCAGACAAAGAACTAGAAAAAGTATTTGCAAAGAAAAAAATAGATGAATCTGTCCCTGAAGCGAATGTAGCCAAGATGAACGAGCTCTTTAAAAAACACTCGATAAATTGTCCTAACTGTGGTTCAAATGATTTAACAGATGTTAGAAAATTTAATTTAATGTTTTCTTGCGATAGTTCAATAGATGGTTCTAGTAATAAAAAAATATATTTAAGACCAGAAACCGCTCAAGGTATTTTTGTTAACTTCTTAAATATCGCTAGAACCCAAAGATTATCGCTACCTTTTGGTGTAGGTCAAATAGGAAAAAGTTTTAGAAATGAAGTTACCCCTGGGAATTTTATTTTTAGAACCAAGGAATTTACCCAAATGGAAATAGAGATATTTTGTGAACAAAAGGATGAAGAAAAAATATTTAATTACTACCAAGAAAAAATAAATAATTTCTTAATTGAAAAATTAGAAATTAATAAAAATAATATCAAACTACTAGAGCACTCAAAAGACAAGCTTGCTCACTATAGTAAAAAAACTATCGATTTTGAATATAGCTTTTCTTTTGGTTATGGAGAATTATGGGGTATAGCAAATAGAGGTACTTTTGATTTAGGGATTCATGAAAAAAATTCTTCAAAAGACATGAAAATTTTAGATCCCATTACTCATAAAAAACATTTAGCCACAGTCATTGAGCCATCTGTTGGAGTGGATAGAATTTGTCTAGCTGTTTTAAATGAAGCGTATACAGAAGAAAAAACAGATTCATCAGAAAGGGTTGTATTAAAGCTTCCAAAAAATATAGCACCATACATTGCTTGTGTTATGCCTTTATCAAAACAATTAAGTAATAAGGCCAAGGATCTTTATGGTAGTCTTTTAAATAATTTTCCTGTATGTTTTGACCAAACAGGTAATATAGGCAAGAGGTACAGAAGACAAGATTCTATCGGAACTTACTTCTGCATAACTGTTGATTTTGAAACAGATAATGACGGCTTTGTGACTATAAGAAATAGAGATACAATGAAGCAAGAGAGGGTAAAGATAGCTGAAATAGCTAATTATTTAACAAAGTAAATGACAGTAGATGATATTTGCAAACAGGTTGACATAATTGATGTTATTGGTAAATTCATAAGAATAACTAAAAAGGGCAATTCATACGTTGCGATTTGCCCTTTTCATGATGATAAAAACCCTTCAATGCATATAAGTAATGAAAAAAAAATCTATAAATGCTTTTCTTGTGGGGCTTCTGGAAATACAATTACATTTGTAAAAAACTTTAAAAAAATATCATTCCCAGAAACTCTTAAATGATTTAAAGAAAACTATAATTTGGACATCGATATTAAAGAAAGCAAAGTTGATGAATCATATAAAGAGTTTATTGAAATTAATAATGAGTTTTTAAATTTCACTAAATATAACCTAAAAATTTCGCCAGAGGCCCAAAAATATTTAGCAAGTAGGAATATATCGAAAACACAATCAGAGAAGTTCTTGATAGGGTATATGCCATTAAATTCAAAGAATATTATTGATCAGTTAGAAAAAAAAGGTTTCTCTAAAATCCAGTTAATGAAATCAGGCTTAGTATCTGAATATAATAATGAATTATTTCCGTACTTTAGAGACAGAATAATCATTCCAATTTTCAATGCGAAAGGGGATTTAGTAGGTTTTTCAGGGAGGTTGGTAAATCATTCAGATAAATATCCTAAATATTTAAATTCTAGAGAACATAAATATTTCAAAAAAGGTGAAGTTCTATTTAATTTAAATAATGCAACTGATGCCATCAAAGAACAAAAAAATGTAGTAATCCTTGAAGGATTTATGGATGTCTTCTCATTAGACAAAATCGGATTAGAGAACGTAGTTGCTATTATGGGTACTTCCTTAACAAATAGTGAAATATCACAATTATCAAAAATAACTAAAAAAGTAACTTTATGTCTTGATTCCGATAACCCAGGAAAAGATGCTACAGAAAAGTATGGAAAATCTTTTATTAAGTTTGGTTTTGAAGTTGATGTTATTTACCAAAACAAAGCAAAAGATATCGATGAATATCTTTCATTATTCCCTAATTCAACAAAAGAAGACATTAAAAAAATAGCAATTCCGTTTTATAAATGAATTATTTTAGAAAAATCATCTTCACTAATTAGTGATGTCGAAAAAAGTAATTTTATTATTGATGTTTTAAATAATGTCATTAATAATCCTGCAATAAAACCTTTTGTGATATCTGAACTATCTGAAAATTTAAATGTAAGTAAAGACATAGTTAAAGAAATTGATTCAGAACAAACTATGATTAAGAAATTTACGTTTCAGCCAACTCAAGAAGTAGAAAAAAAACTTACCAAAGATATTACAATAACAAAGCACCTAAATAAACTTTATGAGAGCTTTGTTGACTTAATTGCAATTCTAATAGTAGATAAGGATTTGTCTTTACGTAATTGACCCAAAATAGAAGATATTAATATTATTAATGACCTTAAAGGAATTATTAATTCCATTTATGACTATCTCCATGGATCAATGACTCAAAAAGAATTTATCGAAAAAAAAATAAATAATTTTCCTTATATTGAAAAACTAGTTTCAAAAATAAATTTTTTTGAAAAGAATGAAAATAATGACAATATAATGAAAGATTATATCAACTACATAAAGAAAACTATCATTGAATATAGAATCATAAAACTAAAAGAAAATTCAGATTCAAATAATTTTGCAAATGTTCGTAAGTTTATTAGAATGTCACATAAAAAAGTTATATCCGATGAAGATTGATCTGAAGTTAAGAATATGAATTAATACTTTTATATTTAATCTATACAATATTGAAAATTATACCTGTAATGGTATAATCTTATAATATTATGTAAAAGGGGTATTTTATGGGGAAAGATAATAAGTCATCAGGAATTCTAGGAAAAATTTTCCATAAGAATAGTAAATCGAAGTCTGAAGCAGCGATGGATATTAAAACCTCAAGTAACTATGATGTTAAGATTGAGCAAACAATTGTTGCCACTCCTGATAAAAAATCACAAAAAACACCTACATCAAAGCCAAAAAAAGCTGCATCAAATAAAACAGTATCTAAAAAAACAGAAACTACAAAAAAAATAGCGTTAAATAAAACTACAACTAAAAAGCCAACTATAACTAAGAAAGCTACAGAAAAACCAATCTCTGTCAAAAAAATACCAGAATATAAACCTGAAGTAGAGAAAGTTGAAAAAATTTCTCCTAAGATTATTACTAAAGATTTTAGTGAAGAAAGCATTCTAGCAGAAGCTCCTAAACGTAGAGGTAGACCACCCAAAAACAGAAGCGAAATTAAAACTCAATATAATGAATTAACAACAGACGAAAGAGTTAATGATAATATCAAATCTTATCTAAACCAATTAGGTAGAGAAAAGATACTAACTAAAGATGAAGAACAACGCCTTTCTAAAATAATTGCTGAAAATAGAGTAGAAGAAACTATTGTTAAACATAAAACAGTTTCTACATATGACCAAGATAGAAATGAAATAAAAGAAGCAGTTGAAGGAGAAGGCAAAGAGGTTACTAGATTTGTTTATAACAGAAGAGGGCAAATTGCTCGTCAAAAACTTATTGAAGCAAACCTAAGACTTGTTGTATCTAATGCAAAGAAATATATCAATAGAGGTTTAGACTTTACTGACCTTATTGAAGAAGGTAATTTAGGTTTAGTTAAAGCTATAGATAAATTTGACTATACTCTAGGTTTTAAATTCTCAACATATGCTACTTGATGAATAAGACAATCAATTACAAGAGCAATTGCTGATCAAGCTAAAACTATTAGAATCCCAGTTCACATGGTTGAAACAATGAATCGTTTAATAAAAATAGAACGTGAATTAGTTCAAGAAAAAGGTGGCGAAATAACTAATAAAGATATTGCTGAAGAAATGAAGAAACAAGGCTTTACTGATATGACACCCAAAAAAGTTTCTGAAATTAAGCGTTTAGCTTTTGAACCGATATCGTTAGAAAAACCTATTTCTAGTGAAGATGAATCTCAATTCGGTGACTTTGTTGAAGATAAAGAAATAGTATCGCCAACTGATCACGTAAATAATGTTTCTTTAATTAAAGAGTTAGATAAGATTTTTAGAAAAACTTTAACCGCAAGAGAAGAACAAGTATTAAGAATGAGATATGGATTAGAACCTCATAAAAAAGAACATACTTTAGAAGAAGTAGGAAAAGAATTTTTTGTTACCAGAGAAAGAATTAGACAAATAGAAGCTAAAGCAAAGAAAAAAATATCGCATCCAAAATACATTAAAATTTTAAGTGAATTTTATAATAAATAATTAAAAAACACCTGAAGGTGTTTTTTAATTAATAAAATTAATAATGAGATATTCATAAAATAAATTTGTAGTATTTAAGTCAAATATAAAACAATATTAAAAATAGGAAACATAAAATAAAATATTATATTTACAATAACACTAAATTTTAACTTATTTTTCTAATTCTTCTTTACTTTTAGGTATATTTTACTACTATTTTACTACTTAACTACATACGGATGTAAATATATTGAGAAATACCCCCTATCGTTCCAAGCCAAGCTCTATTGGATAACTACAAATAATAAAAATGATTTCATATGTTGAAAAAATTTATTTTCTTATTTTATAAATATATATATAATAAAAATATCAAAAATAGGGGAAGTCCCATATTAGTTTTTTAAAAATATAATTAGGAGATTTAATGAAATCACAAAAATTAGGAAAATTTAATATGGCTTTTTTCTCCATAAATTTTCTTGTAGGTTTTGCGTTTATTATGGGGTTAGGTAGTGTTTACCATAATACTGGCAGTATACTATTCCCCATAATACTATTTCTATGTGGTCTAATAGCTTTTATGGTTGGACTTACCTTCTCTAATTTAGCAGTTAAGTATCCACAACGTGGCGGTAGTTATTTATACCTTAAAAAAGCAACAGGGAACAAAAATTTGGCATTTATATTTGGGTGAGCTCAATATATCCAAGCCGCTTTTGTAGGTGTTACAGGTTTAGCCGGTATTGTTTGATCATTTAAAAATGCAAATTTCTTCGGAATAAATTTATCAGACGCAAATGGAAATTTTAAAGCAGCTGAACCTGTTCTATTCATAATTACTGGAATTATATTTTTACTAGTTATATGAATTATGGCATTCGGAATGAACTCTACAAAAATTTTTTATAACATTATGTGAAGTTTTAAATGACTAGTGTTCTTAGGGATTATGTTTGCAGGATTAGGGTATATGTTTAAATTATGAGCTACAGGACAAGGTTCTACTGTGGTTCACCACCTAAAAGGTGCTGATATCCACTACTCTTTTAACGGTATTGTCTCTAGTATATTTACCTTCTTCTTTGCTTTTGGTGGTATGGAAGGTATTGCAGCTATTTCATCAGATATTGATAATCCTAAGAAAAACATGAAGTTTATAATTATAGGTTCAATTGTATTCACTTGTGCTTTTTACATGATATTCTTTGTTTCGGCTTTAGGATCTTTAGGAGCATCAGGAAAAAATGGATTGATAGATAATTCTAATCCAATGAATAATATTTTAATTGCAATTTTAGGAGGTGGTACAACTGCTGTCATAACACTAGGATCCATTGCAGTATTAGCTCAAGTTGGTAATAAATCGTCAAACAGAATGCAAAATGCATGAGTTAATACAAAGTTAATTATGCCTCTAGCAGAAGATGGTTGATTGCCTAGATCATTTATGACTGTCTCAAAGAAAAACATTTTCACAAAATGTTTTCTTATGGACTCAATTCTAACAGGAATTTTAGTGCTAATTTATGCTATTGTTAGTTTATTTATACCCACATACCAAGATAAATTAGATGCAACATTCTCTATTTATACTTTAATTGCGTTTACGCAATATATCGGATCTATCTATTCATTATTAGTTTTATGAAAGAAAAAACAACTTACAGTTAAGCTATATATGATTGTTTTTTACTGTATTACACTATTTTCTATATCTATTTTATTTATACTATTCTTTGTACAAGGTTTTTACCAAGGAGCTACAGAAGGATTTAGATCTTCTGACTTCCAAGAGTTTTCATTACAACTTGTAGGGTACGGAATAGCTATTTCTTTAGGTTTAGCGGTCTTCTTCTTCGCTAAATGAAAAAAATGAGGCGAAGCTGAAATCCCTCAATCATATATTAATTACATAAGAGAAAATAATGAAGAAATGCCCGAACCATACGGGGTATAATATAATCATGAAAAGAACAGAAACTACACAAGTTAATGTAGGAAATGTTACTATAGGTGGTAAAAACTCAGTAGTAATTCAGTCAATGACTAATACCTATACGAAAGATATTAAAAAAACTCTAGAACAAATTAAAAAACTAGCATCTTTAGGGTGTCAAATCATTAGAGTTGCAGTTTTAGACTTTGAAGATGCAAATGCCCTCGAAAGCATCGTTAAATCCTCACCTATTCCTGTTGTTGCAGATATTCATTTTAGTCATGAGTTAGCCCTTATTGCCATTAAAAATGGTGTTTCTAAGGTAAGAATAAATCCAGGAAACATTGGATCTAAAGAAAATGTTTCTCTTATAGTTGAAGCATGTAGAGAAAAAGGCATTCCTATAAGAATAGGTGTGAATTCTGGATCATTGCCTAAAGATATACTAGAAGCACATGGATTAACCGCAAAGGCTATGGTTTTAGCAGCAAAAAGACATGTTGAAATATTAGAAGCATTAAATTTTCATGATATTATTATTTCTGTTAAATCAACTGACCCTCAATTAGTTATTGATTCATACGAATTATGTTCAAAAACTTTTAAGTATCCCCTACACCTTGGCGTTACTGAATCTGGGAGTTTAATTAGAGGTACAGTTAAATCCACTTACGCCCTTTCAAAAGTATTAGAACTAGGTATAGGAGACACAGTTAGAATATCATTATCATGCGATCCCGAACATGAAATTGTTGTAGCTAAAGAAATTTTAGCTCAACAAGGTTTATGCGAAAAAGAATATCCTAATTTGATTTCTTGCCCTACTTGCGGAAGAACTCAGTGAAACATGTTAAAGGTTGTCAAAGAAATGGAAGCATTTGTGAATACCATTGAAGGCAAAGTTAAAGTAGCAATTATGGGTTGTATTGTTAATGGACTTGGGGAAGCTGGAGATGCTGACATAACATGTGTTGGCGCTCCCGGAAAAGTAATGATATACATTAAGGGGAAACTAGTAGAAATAACAAACGAAGAGAATGCTGTCACCTCTTTAAAATCTCAAATAATAAAATATTTAAAAAAATAAAATTGCTATCTACAAAATAAAAAATATATATAAAATATACTTAGATTTTACAAGAGTACGAGTTAAGTTTGTTATAAATATTCTTTCTTTATTTGTTAACTTTAATTTTAATTCTTTATTAATTTATATATGTCTTTTTTATTTTATAAACTTATATTATTGTGAAATTAAATTTGGTTAAATCCAAAAAGTATAGCAAAAACCCTTTTGGGTTTTTTTATTCTGCTAATGAGTATTTTTCTGCATCTCTTTCATAAGCTTCAACAATTAACCTTACTACTTTATGTCTATTAATATCTGCTGAAGTAAGTTTTACGAATGATATTTCATCAATTCTATTAAGTACATGAATAGCTTTAATCATTCCTGATTTTTTGTTAGATATATCTATTTGTTGAACATCCCCTGTTATAACCATTTTAGAATTATAACCTAATCTAGTTAGGAACATTTTCATTTGCATTGTTGTTGAGTTTTGAGCTTCATCTAATATTATGAATGAATCAGAGAATGTCCTACCTCTCATATACGCAAGCGGAGCAATTTCTATATCTCCTTTATCAATTAGTTTTTCTGTACTTGTTTTTCCTAGTAATATGTATAAAGAATCATATAAAGGGATTAAATATGGGTCAATCTTTTCCTTAAGGTTACCCGGTAAGAAACCTAACTCTTCCCCCGCTTCTTGTGCTGGTCTACAAACAACAATCTTTTTAAAATTACCTTTTTTAAATTCGTTCACAGCGTAAGCAATTGCTAAAAAAGTTTTACCTGATCCAGCAGGACCTGTACAAAAGATAACGTCTTTAGTTTTTAACTGATCAAAGAAGTTTTTTTGACCTTTAGTTTTTGGATATATATTATTTCCTTGAGAATCTATAGCTATTTTTTCCTTAAATAAAGACTTATCTTTCTCATCACTTTCTTCAATATTATCTTCATTTTGTTTTTTTTCTCCATCAAGTGATTTATCATCCCCTCAAAATAATTCAATATCTTGAGTGTTTATGTAATGGTTTGGCGATTCTTTAATAAGATTCTGTAATTTTAAAATAACCTTGTGTGCTTTATTGATTTTTTTGATATCTTCGCCATTTATATATACAACACCTTGTTGCATTTCTATTTCAGTGTTTGAAATCATTTCTAGCTTAGTTATATTAGATCCTGAAGAACCAATAATATTTTGTAACTGACCTATTGATAAATTTAATTTAAATTTTTTTCCTACCATAAATATTCCTTTATAATTTAATTTTATATAATTAGAGAATAAAAATGTTAATAGGTATTGAATAAATTATGAAAAAAAGAAAATGACGTAAGTTTTGTAATATTGATTATACAAAATGCATTGGCTTTAATGATTTGGGTCAAGGTATTATTATTATTAACGATAAAGAATTTTATGTAGATAATTTAATACCAGGCGAAGAAGCCATTGTTGAAGTCTTTTACCAACAACATGAATATGGCAAAGCTAAAATTATAAAAGCAAGAAATTTATCTGAAAAAAGATCTTTAGGAATTGATCACCCTAAATTAATGTATGGTACCTACTCTTTAGCTCACCTTAAAGAAAAATATCAAGATGAATATAAACAAGACCAAGTACAAAAATTATTCAAAAATGAGCGTGTAGAGCCAATAATTGTAGGAAAAAGAAAGTATTACAGAAATAAAGTTGTTCTCCATAATGGCGGTTTTATGGGTAAAAATCCAAGAATTACATTAGATGCCAAACATTTTGATTTAATGAAACACAATTTTGATCAATTTAAAGATACTAAAGGTGGCATAATCATTAGAAAATTTTCAGATGATTTAATAATGGTGGGTAAACCTGGCGAAAATAAAGAGTTAATTCATGAATCTTTAGGTAAAAAATTTGTAGTCAACCTAAACTCTTTCTATCAAGTAAACACCGAAATGGCAGAAAAAGCATACCAAGAAATAATTAATAATATTAAAGAAGGCTCTACGGTTTTTGATCTATTTGCGGGAGCTGCAACTATAGGAGTTCATTTATCTAATAAGGCTAAAAAAATATATTCTGTTGAAATAAATAAATCTTCTATTGCAGATGGTAAAAGAAATATAGAATTAAATGACATAGAAAACATTGAGCTCATATATAGAGATGCAAATGAATTTGTTATCAGCAATAAAGAAACCGTTGATGTAATTATTCTTGATCCTGCTAGAGCTGGTTTAAGTAAAAAATCAATGGAAGTGATAAACAATTCAAAAGCTAAAAAGATAATTTATCTTTCTTGTAATGTAAAAACACAAGCAAGAGATGTAAAGATATTAACAAACTATAAAATATCTAAGATACAACCTTACGACTTTTTTCCACAGACTTACCATATAGAAAATCTAGTAGTTTTAGATTTTATTAAAAAAAAATTAGCTTTATAAACTATTTATATTTATAAATATTTTATTAGTTTTTGCTTATTGCTTTTTCTGTTTCTGGTTTTTATAACAATTAAAAAAATTCCTTGTGGAAAAATTAAAGATGTAAGTTTCATATTTTTGTAATTTTATTTTCATCATTTCATCGAAATAAAACTAAATTAATTTTTATTATAAATCCTGTCATAAATCACTAATTATTTTTAAGCCTTTTACTGTAAGCTCATCTACATATTCAACTTTATTTTTTATAGAATTTTTTAAATAATTTTGATTCCCGCCGGAGATAAAAATTTTATATTTCGGGTTGTTTTCTGTTAGTTTTGAAATAAGTCCTTCAACCATAGAAGAATTCCCTTCTATTATCCCTATTGATATAGCTTCATTTGTGTTTGTCCCTAGAGTATTACTTATTTTAGCTAAATTAATATTATTCAAGTTAGCAGCACTATTTTTTAAATTATTAAATGATGAAATGACTCCCGGAACTATAACCACACCATCAAAAGATTTTTCAGTTATTCTTAAAAATGTAGTTGCTGTTCCTAGATTAATAATTAAAGCATTATCATTATTTTTTGAAGCATACGAGTATATGCATATAAGATCATCCCCTAAATTCTTATATTTATCTCTAATATTTTTAGATAATTGAAAATCTGAAACTTCTTTAATTTCTTGGTTTTTAATATAATTTACCAATAAATCTTTTGCCTCTTTAACAACTGAAGAAATTATTACTTCCTGGTATTTATCCATATCTATTACACTAAGTTCGGTTTTAGGATTATTTATGAATAATTTTGTATCTATCCTTTTTATTTTAAAATTATTATCCATAAATTTAATATTTGTATTTCCTATATCAATATATAATTTCATATTAATACCTAACTCCTATATTTTGTTTAAATATTTTTTGTAAAAAGATAGTCAATTTAAATAAAACTATAGCTAATAAAATGGCAATTAATAGTTCTACTATGAAATTAATATATATAAGAATTAATCAACCATCCAATGATTCAAAACTTCCATCTCTATAGGTTTGGATCAAGAAATAAAATGCTGTTACATATAAAGTATTAATAACAACTGTTAGCAAACCAGAGATAATATGCTTTCATAATTTTATCTCGCCCATTAATTTAATTATAAATACAATTGTAATCCCCATGAAAATTCTTGGCACTATAGCAAGCTCTGGATATAAAGCAAATATAGGTCCTCCTAGACCTGCAATAGATTTTAAGAATGAGAATAATCCAAACGCTATAGAAGCGCTTATTCCGCCCTTTCAACCTATATGTCATGTTGCAATCGAAATTATTATAGGAATTGTTGTTATCGAAATCGGCCCTATTGTTATGTACCCTATAAAAGGAACAAAGGAAAATATCATAATTATTGCAATATAAATCGAAATAGAAATTATCTCGAGTATTAATTTCTTACTAGTTTTGTTCATTATTTATAATTTCTACAATATGGTTTGATAACTCTAATTTAGAAATATTTTCAAAATCTATTTCTTTTTCTTTGGTGATTATGCAACCAGAAACGATATGGTTACCCATTGCCCCTATTTTATTTCAAATTATCATCGATAAATCATTTTCTTTCATTTTTTTAATAGCATTCCCTTTTTTATCATCATATTTAAAACCAATATTTTTCCAGTTTTTGTTCTGTGAAACTCATTCAAGTAAATCTATGTTATTTTTAAGATTAATTTGTTTGAGAGAACCCTTTTTAATCTTTCCTTCATACTTTTCAACATCAAAATCTGAAAATGCAGCAGCAGATATGTAATAGTCAGTTTCCATCTCTTTAAGTTTATTTAAAACCTCTTGATTTGTTAGATCAGAAATATCTATACCTGTAACTTCATTACCTGATATTTTTAGCAAATTAATTAGTAGTCTACCCATTGTTCCTGTTGATCCGTTGGTAATATATCTAATATCATCTATGTAAACTTTTGATGCTCCGTATACAACAATGAATCTATTTTTTTGGGAGTTAAATATATTGTCTATTGCATTTTTAATATCCTTGGGCTCGATCATCCTTCCAAGACCGCATTCACCCTCACTTAACATACCTACCGTCGGCCCTACAAAAAAATGGCCTTCCTCTTCAAGTGAATTAATAGTTCCTCTTTCTATTAAAGAATTATACATGTATGTATTCATAGCCGGCACAAATATAATTTTTTTTCGTGCAGCAATTAGTACTGTACTAACAAAACTATCTGCAATGCCACACTTAAATTTGGATATTGTATTCATAGTTGCGGGTACAACTACTATTTGGTCTGCTCACTTTGCTAATTCAATATGTTTTGGATAATCAGTTATATTTTTAGTTTCGGATTCTGGTGTTAGTAAAATGTTTTCTTTGTATTGTTCTTCAATTGTTTTTGAAACAATAAGTTTTAAATCATAAGTTTCTTTCAATAATGAGATTAACTTATTCAATTTTACAATCGCTACTGAACCCGTTGCCACTAATAATATTTTTTTCATATAAAAATTATACATTTAAACTTGAAACTATCTAAGTAAAAATCACCCTTTCATGGTGATTTTTAAATATTTTTTTATAAATTATTAGTAATGTTAAAACTTAGATATAAATAATATTAATCAATTAATGAGGCATTATTATTAGCAATAACTTGATGTAAATATTGCTCTTTTGTTGAGTTATTAATTGCAACACCTCAAACTACTTTTCCATCTAAAATCGCTTCTTTGAATATTTTATTACCAGAAACTTCTTCATTTATTTTAACTCCTGGCTTTTTAGATTCAGAAACTGAACCAATAACCATTATTCTATTCCCGAAAGCATCAATTAACATTGAATAGTCTTTATCTTTGAAGGCAGTTTTTTGACCTAACATGTTAAGAGCTGCAATTTCCGCTTGACCCATAGCTGATGATCATAGTTTTTTTAACATTTTTCCATCTCTGTGAGCAATTACATCTCCAGCAGCAAAGACACTTTCATTACTTGTTTGCATATAATCATCTACTAGTAATCCTCGCTTAGATGTTTCTAACCCTGAACCCTCCAGTACACCTAAATTTGCACTTACACCTGTTGAAAATAGCACCATATCTGCTGGTAATATTTCACCTGATTCTAAAACTACATTAACAACTTTATTCCCGTTCAGAGATAACTTTTTAGTTATTTTGTTTGTTAGAACTTTAAGTTTTGGTGAGGAAATTAGTTTTTCAAATTTCTTCGATGTGTTTTCGTCTAGTTGCATAGGTAATAAATGATCTGCTATTTCAACGACTGTAACATGCATACCACGCTCTACTAAAGCAGCAGCAGATTCTAACCCTAGAACTCCCCCTGCAATCATTACAACTTTTGTTGGTTTATATTTGTTAATATAATTTTCAATATTAGTTGTATCTTTATAGCAATTATTAATGAATACATTTGATCCGTTAGCCCCTAATATTGGCGGAATCCACCCATGGGCTCCATGAGCAAGTATTATTTTGTCATAGCTATATTTTTTATTTTTTGAATCAGTTATGATTTTTTTGGATATATCTATTTTTTCCATACGTGAATCTAGTATCAATTCGATATTATTTTCACTAAATCATTTTTTATCTTTTACATAAAAACTTTCATTCTTTTTGATTGTTGGATCTTCAAGGAGATCTGATAACGCAGGTCTTAAATATGGTCTCGTTTTTTCACCAGAAATTATTGTTATTTCTGCTAAATCATTAGATTGTCTTGTAACTTCAGCAGCTTTAATTCCAGCAGCACCAGCCCCTACAATAAGAACTTTTATTTTTTTATTTACTTTTTTGTATTCTTTTGTACTCTCAACAACTTTAAAAGAATTATAATCTGCACTACATATTGGACAAATTTCTGGAGGCATTACCCCTTTGAAAGTTGCATCACATGCTACACATAATCATGTCTTTTCCATCCCCGAGGGATTATGTTTTTTTACAAAAGCGTTTATACCTGAGTTTTCACTTGGGTTATTTGGTGGTGTTTCTTTTGTGACAACTAACTCACCAAAAGATTTACCTCACTCTATACACATATGTTCTTCTTTAGATGAAGGTTTAAATTTTAATGCAAGAGGTTTTAATGTTTTCATATTTAATTGATTCATTCTTTGGTTAATATTTTTTGGAGCCTCTCCGCTTCATCCAAAGGATCCGAATGATCCACCAACAATATCTTGGTGAGTTTTAGGACTCATTCCTGACATTATGTCATACATGAAAGGTAATGCATCAGAGTTAAATGTAGGAGATGCTAATAAAATACCTGAAGATTTATTAATCGAAGCCATTATGTCTGCTTTAAGTTCCCCATAAGAAACAATGTTAACTTCAATTTCTTTAACTTTTAAAGTTTTGTCATAGGATTTAATTCCTTTAACTATTTCATCTTTCATTTTTTCTGTAAAACCATATGCAGTACAGTAAACTATAGTAATTAGCTTAGGGTCTCTTTTAGGTATGGTAGCTTGAGCGTATTTTTTATTTATATTGATAATTTCTTTCACTCTAGAATCAATAACTGGTCCATGACCTGGAGCTAAAATATCAATTTTTAGATTTTTAATATTATCAATTGCTTGAAGCATGAAAGAACTGAAAGGTCCTAAAACTCCTTTATAATAAATTTCCATTGCTCCAAAATATTTTTTCTCTTCTGATTTTGGCATTTTTGAAATAACAACTTCTTTTGAAGCATAGTTTGCACCAAAAGAGTCACAAGTAGTTAATACATTTATTTCACAAATATATGTATACATTGAGTCAGGTCAGTGTAACATAGGTGCACTAATAAATTCTAAAGTGTATTGCCCTACTTTTAGATTTTTTCCGGGAACAGCAATTACTTTGTTGTAGTTATTTGTGTTCATTATATTTTCTAAAAAGCTATGTGCTATTTTTGTAGCAATAACTTTAATATGAGGATTCATTTTTATTAACGCTTCTAAACTACCTGCATGATCTGGTTCTGTGTGGTTTACAACTACATAACTAACATTATTTACGCTACCTACTATTTCTTCTATTTTTCTCACATAATCTTCAAAGTAATATTCTTTAACTGTTTCAAATAATACTGCTCCATCTTCTGTGTCTAGCAAATAAGAATTATAATTCATCCCTGATTCTGTTCGTAAGATGATATCAAAAACTTTTAGGTCGAACTCTTGTTCTCCTATTCAGTGAAAGTTTTCTTTCAATTTTAGTGGCTTAATACCATCTTTTTGCGGGGGTCTTCTCATTCTTTTCTCCATAATATTTTTTATATATTATTATTGTAAATTATTTTTTTTATAAATTATTTTTTATGTATTTAAAATTAATAAAAGTAGCAAAGTAGTGATATATTATAAATAAGGATGTAAATAAAATCCTATTTAGAAAAGGACAAAAAATGAAAAATGAAAACAATGTAAGTCAATCACTTCTTGAACATGAATTAAATGACAACCGTGTTTCAGAAGATACTAAGGCAGTCTTGAAGGAGCTTGTTCCTTATGTAGGAACAGACAAAGAAGTTCCTGAATCAATCAAGAAAATGGTTGAGGACTGAAAAGAAGACAGTAACATTCACACAAGAATCAAACACTACATATTAAATAAATAGCGATAGCTATTTTTTTATTAAAAAAACACCTATTTAGGTGTTTCATTTTTTTTAATATTATCTAAAATTTCGTCAATTCTAGTTTTTCTATCAATTTTGTCATCATAATAAAATCTTAAATTTGGTATTTTTCTAAACCCTTTTAATTTTCTTGCTAATTGACGACGTATAAAAGGTTCTATTCTTGCTAAAGCTTCTAAAGTTTTATTTAAATTGTTACTAGTCTGAATAAAGACACTTGCATAACTATAATCATTAGTTAATTTCACTTCAGTTACTGTAGTTAAAGATACATCTGCGTTAGTAACATCATTATTAATGATGTCACTTAATTCGCGCATCAATAATGATTCATATTTTTGCAACATAAACTACCCTTGCTTCTCTTGTGTTGTAAAACTCATAATTATGTCTCCAACCTTAATATCATTAAAGTTTTTCAATAGAATACCACAATCTTCACCTTTACGTACTTTAGTTACATCTTTTTGAAAAGATTTTAAAGAATCAATTGAAGTTGCATAAATATCTTTACCGTCTCTGACAACTGTAACTTTATTACTACGTTTAATTTCTCCATTAATGACAGCACATCCAGCAATTGTTCCTAATTTAGAAACTTTGAATAATTGTCTTACTTCAGCATTACCTAAAGTTACTTCTTCCATAACTTTAGGTTTCATTCCTTGAATTAATGATTCTAATTCTTCAATAAATTTATAAATAATTTTATATGTTTTAATTTCAAATGATTTAGATTTTGCATAAGCAACAGTTGCAGTGTTTGGTCTTATATTAAAACCTACAAGAATTGCATTTGATGCAATTGCTAAGTCAACATCACTATTTGTTATCATTCCGGTATCAGCACGTAATATTTGAACGCTGTGGTCTTCAGTATCAAAAACTTCAACAGATTTTTTAATTGCTTCTATACTTCCTTTTACATCCGATTTAATAATAATCTTGATGTTTTTTTCATCAATTTTATTTTTGTTAGAAATCGTTGCTAAGTTTTCAGAAGCGATTTCTTCTTGATTTCTTTGGGCAATAGATTTTGCTTCGTTTTCATTTTTAGTTTGTGAGAATAAAACTCCTGTTTCTGGGGCTTTATTTAGACCCATAATCACTACAGGTGTAGATGGATAAGCTTGTTTAATGGGTTTATTTGAAGAATCAAATAATGCTTTAATCTTTCCGTAAGAATCTTTAGCAACTATATAATCGCCAACAGATAATGTTCCTTTTTGAACAATAGCTGTAATTAAGTTACCCATCCTCTTATCTAGTCTCGATTCAATTATTGTTCCTTGGGTAATCCCGTCAAAAGTAGTTTTTATTTCTGATAATTCAGCTATTGTAATGATTGTTTCAAGTAATTTATCAACCCCTACACCTTTTAAGGCAGAAATTTCAGCAAACACTGTGTTTCCCCCTCATTCTTCTGGTGTAAAACCTAGTTCAGCAAAATCACTCTTAACTTTTTCAACATTGGCGTTGGGTTTATCTATTTTATTAATTGCAATAATGATTTCAACACCAGCAGCTTTAGCATGATCTAATGCTTCTCTTGTTTGAGGCATTATACTATCATCTGCAGCACAAACAATAATAGCGATATCTGTTATTTTAGCTCCTTTAGCGCGCATTTGAGTAAATGCTTCGTGTCCTGGAGTGTCAATGAAGGTAATTAGCTCATTTTTACATTTTACTTGGTAGGCACCAATGTGTTGAGTAATACCGCCAGCTTCACCTGAGGCCACCCTTGCTTTTCTTATAAAATCTAATAAGGTTGTCTTACCATGATCAACATGACCCATAACAGTTACTATTGGTGGTCTTTTTTTTAGATTACTCTTCTCTTTTTCTGTGAATACAAGTTTTTCATCATGAGCAAAAGTACGTTCTTTTTGTTCACATTCAACTTTTCTAGATATACAAATATCTAAAATTTGGTCTTCTGTTATGTGAGCGTTAGGATTTATAACTTCACCTTTGCTGAAGAAATATTTAATAATTTCAACAATAGAGATTTCTAGTCCTGCAGCTATATCGCTAGCAGTCACTGGTAGTTCATAATAAAGAACCCCGTTTTCTATATAAGCTTTTGGTGCTTTAGTAACTTGTAATTCTTTTTTCTTTTTAGCCATAGTGACCCCTTTCGTTTATATTTTTAATTCTTATTCGTAATCTGAGTAGTCGATATCTTCATCTGAGAAGTAATTATCATCATCTTGAGTTTCGATTAAATCATCTTCTGAGAATGTATGAGTTAAATCTATTTCGGGTTCTTCTTCAACGTCTTTAACTGGTTTTGGTTTATTTCATTTTTTAGCTTTAGGAGCTGATGGACCTTTGTTTACTTTACTCTCTTCTTTAGCAAGTACTTCATCTAATGAAAGTTTCGCTTCTTTAGAAGCTGTTAAGTCTACTTTAATAGATTTTGTATCAACTTCTGAATGAGATTGTGCTGATTTTGCTACTTGAGGTTTTGGAGTTGTTGATTTTTGTTTTATATCGTTAACTTCTGTTTGATCTATTGATGATATATCCTTCATTGACTCATTAATTTGTGGTTCATCTAATAAGCCTTGATCATTAGCTTCTGACAAAGTGAATATTCTATAGAAACCGTTAGAAGTTTTTAGGAAATCATTAATGAAGTGAATGTTAATACCTCTTGGTCCTAACGCTCTACCTATTTCTGTGTCTTCTACAATAATATTTGAAATCAATTTATCTTCTTTAATTCCAGTTTCTTTGTCTAAAACTTCTGCTTGTTTTTCAATAATTTTAATTAAGTTAGCGGGGTAAATAGCTTTTTTAATAAATTCTAATTTATCTCCATTATATTCAACAATTTCAATTTTTTCTCCATTAAGTTCTGCCTTAACTTCGTTTAGCCTTTCTAATCCGGAACCTATCATTGTTCCTACCGCTCTTATTTCAGGGTGTTCGGATTTAACAGCAATTTTAGTTCTTACTCCCGGAATTCTTGTTGAACAAATTATTTTAATACTTCCGTCTTGTAATTCGGGAACTATTTCTTCAAATAATCTTTCTACAAATTTAGATGTTGATCTTGATAACACTATTGGTGATTGTGAATTATTTTTTGTATCTTCGATGTTTTGTAGTAAAAATTTAACTTTTAAATTTACTCTACCTTGATGTATATCATCTAGTGGTGATTTAAATGATCTCGGCATAAATGCTGTATTTCCGTTAGATAGTTTAACAAAGATACCTCCGTCATTTCCACCTTCTATTTGACCTAAAATGATAGTACCTATCTTATCTTTGTATTCTTCTTTTAATTTTTCTCTAGATACTGCTTTAAATTTTTGAATTAATACTTGTTGAACAATAGAAGCTGTTTTTCTGCTTCATTTAGAAAAATCTACATTTGGTGCTCCAGGTTTAGTTATGAAATCACCCACTTTTGCATCTTTATTGAATTCATGAGCCTCTTCTAAAGTTAAAAGACCTTTGTGGTATTCCCTTGCAAATATTTCATTTTCTGGATCATCTTCGATGTTTAAATCTTCTTCAGAAATAACTTCAAATAAAGGAGTAACCTCTACTTCTTCTTCTTTATTAACTTTAACATCTATTTTACATTCATATTTATATTCTTGTCTAAATCCTATAGCTAAAGCTTCTGTTAATATTTCTAAAGCTTGATCATCACTTACTTTATAGTTGTCAGCAAGAATCTTTAAACCTGATATAAAACCTTTAACTTTCTTAGTTCCATGATGAAGTTGATTTTTAGTTGCATCAATATTTTTTATTTTTGGCATTTTATTTATTTCAAGCGATTTTCTTAATATCTTTTCTATTAATTATTAAATCGTCTTTCCCTTCTAAATTTATTGTTAGTGTTTCTTCATTAGATGATTTTAGTTTTCCTACATAAACATATTCATTATTAATAGGGTTCCTTAAGTTAATTTTTAACTCATGGCCAATAGATTTTTCTAGATGAAAAGAATTTTTCACCAGTCTATTCATTCCTATAGAAGCTACTTCTTCAACAAAGTAATCTTTTAGTTCATCTTCTTTAGGGAATTCTTCTAAACAAAGTTTATGAAATGCAAAACATATATTTACATCTAACAAGTGTTGATCGTTATCTAAGAAAATTTTTACAAAATTACCTTCTTTTGTTTTATTTATTTTTATTTCATAAATGTAAGTTTTATTACTCTTTAAGAAGGTATCTATTGATTTAATTTCATTTAAGTCTAAATTCATATTTTTCCTTATTCATATAGAAAGGAGGCCAACGGCCCCCTTCTAATGATTCTTAGATGGTTACATTATATATTTTTTTATGTATTTTGCAATATTAACTTTTAAAGCATTGAAAGATTGTTATTTTTTAGCTTTTATAGTTTTAACTCCGAAGTATATCCTGCTCTGATTAAGGTAACTCCTGCAATTGATAAAATAACTATACCAACCATTATTGCACTGATTAAACCTTTTAAATCTTTAGGTTTAGATAACAGATTAATGGGAATAGGTGAAAGAGGTTATTTTGTTAGCAATAATTAATTATCATTGCAGTGTATATAATAATTAATGTTACTAAGATTATTGTTTTGTTCATGATTTTCCTTTCTATTTCATGCGGGAATTATCCCGAATAAAATTACTCGTATCTCTGATATGAAATAATTGATGAAGTGATAATTTCCTACATGAAATAGAGAAATAAATAAGATAGAACGGCGTGGGGGCTTTTGTGTCGCGGGCTGAGGGGGCTAGGTAATAAAAAATCACCCCGAAGGGTGATTAATTTTATTATTTTTATGAGAAAATAATAATCTTAGTAACAATATTATTATACATTTTAATCAGAGGTAAATCAATAAATTTAATAATATTAATGAATTATAATAATAAACAAGGTAAAAGAGGGTAATAAAAAATAGCTTTATGCTATTTTAATATTATTTTATAATTTTACTTTTTAGATTTATGTCTAATATTTTTGATGACAAAATACGAACCAACACCTATTAAACTAGGTGCAGCAATCGATCCGATAACAATACCCGCGATTGCTCCCCCACTTAATTCATTTGATGCTTTACCATTGGGATATAAAATATACAATCCAAAAAATCTTGGACCATAAACATAAACATTTTTATCATAAGTTGCTGTAAGTAATTCTGGACTACCTGCTCAATTACTTAATGGTTTAATTTGGGAAATTTCTTGGAATGACCCATTGATACCTGATGCTCTGTAAATGCCAATTTCACTACCTAATTTTTTAAAGGCATATGCACTGCCATCTGAACTTGATTTCATACCCATTATAGTAGAACCATCACCTAACGATTTATCTTGAGAAAAAGCTCCATTAAATGTTTTTTTATAAACACCATCATGATGACTATTGTGGTCGAAAACATTATAAGCATATACATTATCTTTTGAATCTATTTCTAGTCCTTGAACATAAAATCCACTCCCTAACCCTGAATCTTGTGTGAACGCTCCAACACCAGCGCCTGTAGCTGCTTTTTTTTCATAAACACCATATTGATCATTATTACTGCTGTTGATAACACCATAAGCATATACATTATCTTGTGAATCTATTTTTAGTCCTTGAACATAAAATCCACTCCCTAATCCTGAATCTTGTGTGAACTTGTCAGCACCAGTCCCTGGAGCTTTTTTTTCATAAACACCATCATAAGCATCACCATGGTCAACAATAGCATATACATTGCCTTTTGAATCTATTTCCACTCCACGAACTTTAAAGCCACTCCCTAATTCTGAATCTTCTGTGAACGTGCCAGCACCAGTCCCTGTAGCTGCTTTTTTTTCATAAACACCTTTTGAAAATTCTGTTCTATTGTAGATAATATTATAAGCATATACATTATCTTTTGAATCTATTTCTAGTCCTTGAACATCAAATTTCCACCCTAATCCTGAATCTTGTTTGAACGTGTCAGCACCAGCTTTTTTTTCGTAAACACCATCATAAATACCACCATGTTCAATATCATAAGCATATAAGTTACCTTGCGAATCTATTTCCAGTCCACCAACTCCAAATCCACTCTTTAATGTTTTATCTTGAACAAAATTACTTTCTCCTGCTTTTTTTTCCCAAACTCCATCACCTACAATAAAATTATCTACAATTTCAAAAGAAGCTAAAACGTATATATCGCCTTGTGAATCTATTGTCATTCCGCCTACAAGGAAACCTTTCCCGAATTTTTCATCTTGAACAAAATTACTTTCTCCTGCTTTTTTTTCCCAAAGTCCGTCACCAAGGGGTATTGCATTTCCATTACCATTAAAAGCTGAAGCGTATATATCACCTCGTGAATCTGTAATTGATGAGACAATAGGCTTATCATCAAGATATTTTTTAATAGACACTTGTTTTGAACTGTTAATTCCAAGGGTGGAAACGGATAATAACGAAAGTGAACCAATAGTCAATAAATTTTTTATATTCTTCATATTTTTTTCCTTAAATGAATTTTAATCTTTAGATATTATACACTTTATTAGATATAAAAATATTTATATTGGTTTACCTATCATTAATTATTATTGTATAAATAATCAATATATTTAATTATTTTAATAAATTATAGTAAACGAGTTAAAAGAGGATAATAAAAAATGTATTTATTGATATTTCTAGGATTAGTAATAATTTTTGTAGGAATATTTTTTTATGTTTTTGGACACAGGATAGGGAGAAAAGGTGTGATAAGTGCGGAAAAAATGTTTTTGAAGTTTCAGATACATACTATTATAAAAAATTTAAAAATAGCAGAAATCGTTATAGGTGTGCAGACCATAAACTAAGAGGTTATAAAAAAATTTAATACTTATAAAAATGGTTACAATATGGTTTTTGGTAATTATAAATACTTGCCAGCACATTTTAAGAAAATATTAAATGATTACTAATCTTATAATCAAAATATAAGAGGAATTGAATAAAAATGGAAAATGGTAAAAATAAACAAAATATAAATAATCTTTTGCAAGAAGTGATTGAAATAAAACATAAAGATGATGAAGAGTATTTACAATTAAAAACAACTAAACAAAAGGTACCAGCAGAATATCTTCTGATACCAAAATCAGGAAATCATTAGAAAATATTAAAGAAATTTTAAAAAACAAATATAAAAATACATTTATAAGATATAGTACTGGCCAAGGAAATCTTGCAGAAATTCCTTGAATATAATTCAGATATACAATATTTAGATTCCCAGCCTGAATTAGAATTTGCTAAAAGATTTTTAGATTTTACAAGCATTGAACAAAAAGAGAATATTAATTTTTTTGCAAAAATGCCTACATTGGGCTCAAATGTGTTTTTTGAATATTACTCAAAAGAAAATGCAAGTATTACTAAATCATACATGGATTTTGCAATAGAATATAAAGATAGAATTATTATGGTCGAAGTTAAATCTAAAGATAAATATTACAATCCTACAAAAACAAATGAATTACTTGAAGCTTATAAGAAATATATGAACAAGTTTCATAATAAAAAAATTAACTTGATTTTATTTCAATTAGATAGTGAAAATAAACAGCCTATGACACACTATTGAAAAGATAATAAATGAGTCGATGATAGTTTTGGTGGTTGTTTACAATATTTATTAAAATAATTAAAAATATCACTTTATGTTCATATTTTTTATTTGTCTAATCACTTAAACGGATGAAAAGTAAAATTAACAAAACATAATAAAAATTTAGATGAAATGAGTATATTTTCGTTAGTCATTATAAATCCACCTTAATTTTTCGTGGTGTTGTGTTTGCTCCGTTATTAAGTCTGACTGAATAGAAACATTCACCCACTAATATTAAGTATTTCTGTAAATATTTTTTTGTTATAATTAAATTACATGTTTTTAATGAGAAAAATGAGTAATCAAAAACATAAATGTTGTGGCAAAGGGTTTGGTCCCGGGTGTAAATGTCAAACGCAAAAAAACCTTGATCTAAAAAAGAAGAAAAAAAATTCTTCGGAATAATAAAAAGAAATAAGTAGAAAATACCTTAGCTTTTTGTTTAAAAAGGAAGTTTCTTAAGTTAATAAAAATATTTTAATGAGAGGTTAAATCTTTTAGATTTTGAGTGGTAATAATAAACCCACCATTATATTTTCTCATTCTCTTAACACCCTGACTTAAAATTTTTAAAGTTGAGATGTTATCTTCATCCATTAATAAGTGTGCTTCATCTACGACTATTAATTTTTTCTTTTTATCTTGAGATATATATTTCATTACTCAACAATTTAATAAGCATACTAACAACACTAAAGTAAGTATGTCCTTCCGTATCTAACAATAATTTTTGTAAATTAAAGCATATTAGATTACTTTCTAATGATATTTTAGTGATGTTATTAAACATAATATCTAACTCACCTTTTGTTAAATCACTAATAAATAATTTGATTTCTCTCACTTCATCAGTAGGAGTTCTTCGTTTGCTTTAGCGAAATCATCTATATTTTTTTCAACATCTGAAAAAGTAATTGAATCTTTGTTTTTTAAATTTTTAATTTTATTTATAGTTATCTTTGCTTTCTTATAGCTAAAAGCAACAAGGCTTTCTAATTTTCTAATAGTAAATTTATCTAAACTATCATCAATACATTTAAAAAAACCCTCCTAAATAACTTATGTGTCTTTCTATAACATTTTCACTTTCTTCACCCAAATGTTCATTATTTGAAGAGGGTTTATACAATTATTTTTATCTTTACCAAACTGAATATAACTTCCACCAGTTGTATTAGAGGGTTCTCTATATTCTAACCTATAAACTGTAATTCTTAACTTTAGTAATGGTTTCTTTGTATAATTTAAATATAAATTAAATTAATAATTAAGGTAGGTATTTAATGTCAAAAAAAGATATTCCAATGTTTGGGATAGGAACGTGGTCGCTAGATAAAAAAGATGTTTCTTCTGTTTTAAAAGAAGCAATAGATTCAGGTTATGAACTAATTGATACAGCACAAATTTATAATAATGAATATGCAATTGGAGAAATAACTTCTCTAGAAAATTACAAAGGCTTTATTACAACTAAAGTTTGAGTGGATAATTATTTAGATAAATTTGATCAATCTGTTAAAGAATCACTAAGGAGATTAAAGATTGATAAAATAGATTTATTACTTTTACACATTCCTTGAAAAAATAATGAAATTAACTTAGAAGCTTATAAAAAGTTAATTGAATTAAAGAAAAATAAAGTAATAAGGTTTTTTGGAATATCTAATTGAGATAAAGAAGAAATTGAATACGTTTATAAGATTACAAAAGTATACCCAGACATGAATCAAATTGTATTTGATCCTTTAAACCAACAAAAGGATTTTATTAAATGAATGAAATCAAAAAAAATTAGAGTTACAGGTTACTCTACTCTAAGACCATATGTGGGGAAAAATAATTCTGTAGCTAATGAAAGAAACTTCAATGATGAAGAAAGAGCTATAATAGACAATATTGCTAAAAAATACAATAAAAAAGGGGCTCAAGTTATTTTAAGGTGAGCTATTCAAGAAGATATTCATATGATTCCAAAATCTAAAACACCTTCTAGAGTGGCTGAAAATAAAAACATTTTTGACTTCAAGTTAACAGCATCGGAAATGAAAACTATAAGAAATATGGATATGAGTTCTAGAAATAAACAAAAAATCAAAAATATGATTAATTCTTATTTATGTCCAAACTTTAAAAAAGGGCTGCTATATGATAAATACTTTTTTAGACATAAATTAGCATTTAGATACTTTTTTAGAAAATTATTTAAAAGATAAATGTTGTTAAAAAAATAATTAAAAAAACAAAAAATCACTGTGAGGTGATTTTTTATATGTATTTATTTAGTTTTAAAAATTAAATAACGTCTAGTGATTTAAGTTCTTTTAACTGCGTCTTGTTTGCTCCAGATCTCTTTTGGAAATCTTCAAAGTCAACAAATTCACCATTCTTTCTTTCATTAACTATTTTTTCAGCAACCGCTAACCCAAGCCCAGGTAATGCTATAAAAGGTATTCTTAACGCTCCATCTTCAATTATAAAATTTGTAGCATGAGACTTATTGGCATTAATAGGTAAAAAGTTAAATCCTCTTCTTGCCATCTCTAAAGCAGAATCATTAGATAGTTTTAGCGATTCATCTTTGTTTTTTCGATCTGCTTTTTTAATTGCTTTTAGTCTTTGTCTTTCTTTTTCAAGGCTATCTACTCCGAGTGGTAAGACTGCCGGATTAAAATCATCACATCTTGTTGAGAAAAATACTGAGTAATATTCTAGCGGTTTATAAACTTTAAATCATGCAACTCTTCAAGCCATAAGAACATAAGCAGTAGCGTGTGCTTTTGGGAACATATATGAGATTTTATTACATGAATTTAAATATCACTCTTCGATATTATTTTCCTTTAAAACATCGATGTATTTTTCAGGAACCCCTTTTCCTTTTCTTACCGATTCCATAACAGTAAAGGCAATTTTTTTAGGGATTCCTTTAGCAGATAAATATGTCAAAATATCATCTCTACAACAAATAACATCATCTAATGTTTTTCCTTGTTTAGATACAAGTTCTTGCGCATTACCTATTCATACATCTGTTCCATGGGATAATCCTGATATTTGAACTAAGTTAGCAAAATTTTTAGGAGAAGCATCTTTTAGCATTTGACGAACAAATTGAGTTCCAAATTCAGGAATACCGATAGCTCCATTATAATACTCTTTCTCGTATTCTGGTTTAATAAAATTTAATGAACCCGGCGAGTTAAATAAAGAAGCAACTTTTTTATCATTAAAAGGAATAGTTTTTGGATCTACACCAGAAATTTCTTCTAGCATTTTTAATGCTTGAGGATCAGCATGTCCTAGTAAATCTAATTTTAATAAGTTATCATGTAGTGCTTCATATGCAAAATGCGATGTTTTTCATGGTGATGAAGTATCATCTGCTGGAAAATTTATCGGAGTGAAGTCATAAACAGTTTTGTCTTTTGGAATAATGATGATTCCTCCGGGGTGCTGCCCTGTTGTACGCTTAGTACCTACTAAGTGTTCAACATAAATTTGAACATTATTCCCAATTTTAAAGTTATTTTCTTCTTCATATTTTTTAGTTAATGCATATGCTGTCTTATTGGCCAACGTTGAAATTGTTCCCGCTCTAATAACATTTTCTTCACCAAATAATTCTTTTGTATAATTGTGAGCTTGTCATTGATAATTACTTGCAAAGTTAAGATCTATATCAGGAACTTTATCTCCATCAAAACCCAAGAAGGTTTCAAAAGGGATATTGTGTCCATCACCTGTCATTATTGCTTTACAATGAGGACATTCTTTATCTGGTAAATCAAAACCCGAAGCGTATTGAGAATCTATATTGAAATCTGAAAACTTACATTTTTTACAAATATAGTGAGGAGCTAAAGGATTAACTTCGGTAATATTCATTAATGTAGCAACAAGAGAACTACCAATAGAACCCCTACTACCCACAAGAAATCCATCAGATAATGATTTTTTAACAATTTTATGGGCTATTAAATAAATATCTGCAAAGTTATGTTTAATAATAGAATTTAATTCTTTATCGATTCTTTTTTGTACTATCTCTGGAACTTTATTTTCGAAAGCATAAACTTCATTTAATTTATCATCTATCATCTTTTGAATTACTTCAGAAGTATCTTCACCTAGCTTAGCAAAATAAACCCCTTCTTTAAGTGGTCTAACATCGTCTACACTATCAAAAATTTTATTAGGAATATTTATAACTAGTTCTTTAATTAATTCATCCTTGTTTAAGAATGATAACTCGTTTAGCATTTCTTCTGTAGTTCTTGCGTGAGCTTCTGGAATATCTTTATTTTTTTTAAAGTATGAGTAAAGCCTATGATATTTACCACCGATACCTTTAGAATTAACTAAAACCTTTCTATAGTCTTTTTGGTCTATGTCTGTGTAATAGCAATTAGAAGAAGCAAATATTTCTTTTTTTCCATTAAAGAAGTTACATATCCTAATTAAGAAATCATGAAGTTCATTTTTATTTTCAAAATATCCTTTATTTATGAAATCACCTAAAGATGTTGGAGGTATTATCTCAATATAGTCATAAAATTTAAAGTCATCGAGATTTATACTTTCATCAGATAAAGATAAAAATTTTGTATATACTTCAGAGGTAGTTCCAGAAGGAGAAATTATTAAGTTTTTTCTTCGATTCTCTATTTCATCTTTAAATATTTTAGGACTTCCAAAGTAATAGTCCGTTGAAGCTTTAGAAAGTAAGAAATAAATATCCTTAATTCCCTCTTCATTTTTTGCAATTAGACTAACCTTGTTTCCGTATTTTCTGGAATATACTGAATTATTTGAATCAAGGTCTTCTTCAGAGTTAATAATGTCTTTAAGTACTACGCCTTTTTCTTCTAGTTTACACATCATTTTTACAAATGAATTAAATAGAACCTCAGCATCATAATCAGCCCTGTGAGCATTACCTGTACTATCATATTGAACAGAAAATGATTTAGCTAAATCCCCAAGTCTAAATCTTTTTAAACCTAGTATTTCTTTATATTTTACAGCTAACAACATTGTATCTAGTAAAGGGTTTGTTATTTTCATTCCTTGTTCAGCAAATTTTTGCTTTAAAAATCTTAAATCAAAATCATAACCGTTATGAGCTACTAAAGGTGTGTTACCAATAAACTCTTTAATTTTCTTAATTCCTAAGTCAATTGTTGGAGCATCAGCTAAATCTTCATCTTTTATTCCTGTAAGATTAGAAATAAATTCTGGGATTGGTTTTGATGCTTTTATAAATAATTGCATCTTTTCTACAATTTGGTTATCTTTAACTTTTATAGCACCAAATTCTATTATTTCTTGATACTTAGGAGATAGACCAGTCGTTTCTAAATCGAATACAATATATTCATTTAAAGTTGTATTTTGATCTCAATTAGATAAAACATTGGCTTTTCTATCAATTACTTCTAAAACAATTCCATATAAAATTTTTAACTTATTTTTAAGTCTATTGTTGGTGTTCATAATTTCTGGGAATGATTGGACAGAATTAAAGTCAGTTATGGCAAAGCCTTTTCAACCTCATGATTTAAATTGTTCTAAATACTCACTTGCTGGAGAAACTCCATCAAGAGAAGACATTTGCGTATGTAAGTTAAGCTCTATTCTTTTCTCTATTGCATTATCTTTTTTTACTTTTTTAACAATTGTTTTACCTTCTGAATTAGAAATTGTTTTAATGTTTTGAAGTTTTCAACCATCTTCTCAATTATTTTTAATATATTTGAATTCTCCAATAACAGCGATAGGTTTTCCTGAGTTAATTATTTTTTCTATTTGTTTGGCAACATCTTCTTTTTCCTTAGATAAAAACATTTGACATTCTAATGCATGTCTTACGCCCTTGATTGTGAATTTAATAACAAAAGCTTTGGGACCTTGAGAAATTCTTGGGGATCCCATTAAACTACCCTCTACAATCATTTCAGAAATGTCTTTTGGGTTTTTTGAATGTTCATCTAATGTTTCATCAATTGATTTAATATCAGATTGAGGAATCTGTCTTAAAGCAAATGGTGTTCTTTTAGTTGTTCATCTAGATTTACTACCAGAAAAATTATTTTCTGACTTAGATGGCATATTTTTTAAATCCTCAGCAATGCTTGTATTTGCTTCAGCAATAACCCTTATTCTTTCTTTTTCTAGATCATCTAGTTTTTTAGAAAGTTTTAATTTAATATTTTTATTTTGAATTCCATATTCTTTTTTCAAAAAACTGCAATAATGCTCAGTTTCATCTAATGTCATTTCATTAGAAAGAGTCACTTGTAAGTTTTCTTCTGTAATCATGTATTCATCTTCATTAGGACACCTTGAACAAACAAACTCTTTAATATAGTCAAACTCATCTTTTGGATTTAATGTGAATAAAATTTTTAAAGATATCGAAGAACCTTTATAGTTTGTACTTTTGGCATTACTTTCTATTTTTTTAATTTCAGAAAGATCTATTTTTTTGTCTACATAAAGAAGTGCTTGAATTTTATTTGTTTCCGAATTTCTTTTGCTTATGAATTTAGAATTTTCTCATAAATTATCTTTCGGTATGTATTTTATAAATTTAAAAAATTTAATTAGTTGTTCATAGCTATTGTTCATTATTGTAGTTTCTTCCTAGATATTCTTTTATGTAATTATATAAATTAATGCATTCTTGAATGTTCATACATTCTTTGTTTATTTTTTTGTCTTTTAGATCAATGATTTCTTCTAAAAATTTTAAAAATGATAAAAAGCTTACTTTTCCTTGTTTGTATAAAGGAAATGTAAAGTCTTTAACTGCATTTAGAATAATTCCTATATTCTTAATATAATCAAATTTTTTCGCTAACTCAAAAATATTTTTTTGATATTCATTCATTTTTACAAAAGATATATATTCAAAGTTATCTTTATAATCAGTAATTGTATTTTTATATGTATTGTTTTGGTATATTGCTTGAGCGATTGGGATTATCATAGATGGTTTAGAAAATGATATTTTATAAGAATTATCTTTAAATTTTATAATTGAGTGAACATATGATTTGTGATTAATAAGAACTTTAATATTTTTGCAATCAACATTAAAGTAATACTTTGTTTCAATAATTTCAAAAAGCTTATTGAATAACGTTGCTGAGTTAACTGTTATTTTTTCTCCCATGTTTCAACTTGGGTGTTTTAAGCATGCTGAGAATGGTTGTTTGTCAAGTTCGCTTATTTCAGTAATATCTCTTAATGCTCCACCTGAACAAGTAATTGTTATTTCCTTTATCTCAGGTATCTTTTTTTCATTTCAATCTATTAAATCAAATAAACTAGTATGTTCGCTATCAGCTGGAATAATTTTAGTTTTATATTCTTCAACTAGTTTTTTTATACATTCACCAAACATGACTAGGGATTCTTTATTTGCTAATAATATTGGCTTTTTATTTTTAATACACTTCACTAAAGAGTGGATGCCCTCTATTCCATAAATAGCATGAATAACAAAGTCATGTTCTTCGTTTAAAAGTTTATCTATGTTTTCTGAGCTAACAGAAATTGAACCTTCAAATTGAGTTTTTATTAAATTGGCTTTTTCTTTGTTGCTAAAATATGAAAAACCTACAAGTTTTAGATCAGGACTATTTTTAATAACTTTTAGAGCACTTTCACCGATTGACCCGGTCCCACCTAGGATTATTATTTTTTTCATTAACTATGCATTGTAATAGAAATAACACAAAACATAATTATTGAAACAAAAAGTAATGAATCAATTCTGTCACATATCCCTCCATGGCCCGGAAGTAAATTACTAAAATCTTTAATTTTTAAATCACGTTTAACTTTTGAGTAAAATAAATCACCAATAATTCCTGCAATAGAAAAGATAATAACCATAACGCCAATAATGAATAATTTTAATCATTGATCACTTAATGTAGTGTTTGTTAAAAATTCTAGAGCGTCTTTTTTTAGTCCTGTAATAGTTATTAGCCCATATATTGTAGTAACTATTACAACGGTTATTATTACTCCTCAGAACGCCCCTTCAACAGTTTTATTAGGGCTTATAGAAGGAGATAGTTTTGTTTTACCGAATTTACTTCCTACTAAATATGCAAAAGTATCATTTAATGCAGGGATCCCAAATAAAAATAAGAAATACAGTCATGGGGATATTGTAGAAAAGTTAGTTATTGAAATAGATACAGTAGACATCATCCCATACATTAAAGTTATACTGCTTAGAGCAGAAGATGTATTTGGGATAAATTTATTGAATCTACGATCAAATAAAAATACAGCAATAGCATAAATAATCATGCAGCTAAATGTTGTTATTATTGCATATTCATTAAACATATTATACTTTTCAAAATTACCCGTATTTTGCGGGTGAATAAAAAAGTAAGTTATAGTCGATCATAAAGATATAAAAACAAAAGAACTTGTAGCGACAGCTATTTTTGTTCTTTTCTTTAAATTAGGATATTTAGATTTTAGTAATTCATAATGACCAAATGCAGTTATCAAACATAATATTAATAATACTAATGAAAAGCTTGTTCATGATAGAGCTTTTGGTAATTCGATACCAAAGCGGGGTTGATATAGGAATAATAGCGATATTATTACTAAGTAAAAAATTACTACAAAAATACTAGTAATTAATCTTTTTTTCATTAAAAGGCAGATAGTTCTTTTTCTTTTTGAGAACCCATTTCTTCGATTTTCTGATTGAATTTATCAACTAGTTTTTGAGCATTTTCTTCTTCTATTATTTTTTCATTATCAGAAATATCTTTAGAATTTTTAATAAAAGTGAAAATATCTCTTCTTATGTTTCTTATATTTACTTTTGCATTTTCAATATATGATTTTGATTCCTTGATTAAAGTTTTTCTTTTTTCTTCTGTGGGTGGTTGAATTTTAATTCTAATTTGGCCACCCTCTTCTGATGGATTGATTGAATTATCAAATTTTACTATTCCTTCGATAATGTGTTTTGTTTGACCACGATCAAAAGGTCTAATTAGTATTGTAAAAGCATCTGGTGCTGTAACATTTGCAGCATGGCTTAGCGGTACAAATTCTTCATAGACATAAACTTTAATACCTTCAAATGATTTTGGATTAGCAGCTCCTGCTCTAATTTTTGTGAAGTTATGTTGTAGTTTCTCAAGAGCTACTTCCATCTCTTGTTCATATTTTGATATATTAATCATATTTTCTCCTTTATTTCTCTTATTTTATTATAGTGAATTGACTCTTCTTATTATAAATATCTTCTAAAAATTTTTCATTGTTCATATTAAAAACCACTGATTTAATATTTTTTCCTGCAAGCATTGTAGCTGCAGTTGAATCAATAACTTTTAAATTTTTATTAGATATTTCTGTATAAGTTAATTCTGAAATAAATTTAGCATTTTTATTAGTTTTGGGGTCTGAGTCATAAACTCCATCTACACCATTTTTTGCAAAAAGTATGTGGTCACAATTTAATTCTAATGCCCTTAATGAAGAGCAAGTATCTGTAGTGAAATACGGTCATCCTGTTCCACCCACAAGGATAGCAATTCTTCCTTGTTTAATATGTTTTTTAGCAGCGTTAATTGTGTACTCTTTACCTATTTTAGAAATATTAAAAGAGTTAAATATTTCTGCTTCTAAACCTTCATTGATTAATGATTCTCTTAAAGCAATCCCGTTCATTACTGTGGCCATCATTCCCATGTAGTCAGCATAAGATTGATCTATATTTAATTCTTTGCCTAAGTTACCCCTTCAAATATTGCCGCCACCAACTACGATAGCAATCTCTGTTTTTGAGATCTCTTTAAACTTTTTCACTTGTGTCGAAATGTATTTCAGAGTTTTTTTGTTATAAATAGAATCTTTACTACTTAAAGCCTCTCCACTGATTTTTAATAAAATTCTTTTCATATAGTTCCTTTACTAAATTATATTAAATTTTTACTTCATAAAAAAAGAACAACATTATTTTTTTGGTTGTTCTTTTTTATCTTTTGTTTCTTTTTTATTATTTGGTGATTTTGTTTTAACTTCGACAATATATACATATGTAAATATTATTATAAAAATTGCAGCAACAGTGATAATCATTGAGATAGTTCAACCTGTACTTGAATGTAAATCATGAGAATTAAAAATTAAAAATATTATAAAAAATATTAAAGCTGATATTCCAGCATATATTCCAGCGTGAGCTAATGCATAAGCAACAATATTTGAATTATTTTTTCTTTTAAATAATCTAGCCACAAAAACCTACTTTGTAATTTCAAATCTTAGCATTAAAACTGCTTTTGCATCGTTTTGTGCTAAATATTTAGAAACAGTCAGACCTGGTTCTCTAACAAATGATTGTTCTACTAAACATTTTTCAGCAAGAACTTTATTTAGTCTACCTTGAACTTTTTTGCTTACTATTTCTTTTGGTAATGGTTTGCTTGCTTGTTCATTTTCTTCTAAAGCAACTCTTAATATTTCCGCTTCTTCTTTTGCTAAAATTTCTGGAGAGATTGAATCTTTGTCTAAGAATTGAGGGTTCATAGCTGATACATGCATAGCTACATTTCTAGCGGCTTCAGCATCTGTTGACCCTTCTATTCCTACAATCGCAGAAACTCTGAAGTTTTGGTGATTATAAACACCTAAACATCCGTTTTCAGGTTTTTTAATAATAGCGATGTTCGAAAGAATGAATCTTTCTCCTAAAGTTGCCGATGTTGAAAGGATGTGTTTTTCTAATTTTTCACCATTAAAGTCTAGCGCTAAAACTTCTTCAAGTTTTTGAGCCTGTGTGTTAGCTAACATTAAGTCTAATATTTCAGTACCTAGTGCTTGAAATTTTTCATTTCTAGCAACAAAGTCAGTTTCACAGTTAAGTTCAATTATAGCCGCTTCTTTATCATTAGCTTTTGCTAAGATAATACCTTCTTTGGCTTCTCTATCAATTTTTTTAATAGCTTTTGCTGCACCTTTTTCTCTTAATCATTTGATAGCTGCATCAAAATCTCCGTCTGTAGCTTCAAGAGCTTTTTTACAATCAAGAAATCCTGCACTTGTTGTTTGTCTTAATTTTAAGACTGCTTTTGCATCAATGTTTGACATGATTACTCCTTTGATTTTATTAATTTTAATTTATTATTCAGCTTTTGCTGGTTTTGGTGATGATATTTTTTCAGAATTAGTTGGAGTTTTAGATTCTACTGATTTAAAAACTCTAGCTCTTCTTGGTCTGTGAGTAGACTCAGATCCATCTACATTAGGTTCTGGCCTTGGTTTTTTAGGAATTGGTTTGAACGAATCTTCATCATAAGCTTTTCTTAATGGAACATCTACACCATTCTCATCTTTAAGTTGTTTACCTTCGATGATTGCGTCCGCTAATAATGTAATCATTAAGTCGATACTTTTTTCGTTTTCATCATTACATGGAACAGGGTAAGTAATATTTTCTGGGTTAACGTTTGTGTTAACTAAAGCAATAACAGGAATATTAAATTTAATAGCTTCTTCTAGGGCAACTTTTTCTTTTTTAATATCTACGATAATCATAGCTTTTGGCAGTCTCTTTAGGAATCTAATTCCTTTGTATAATTCTGAATATCTTTGGATATCTTTATTTTTAATCATTTGTTCTTTTTTTGTGAAAGCGTTAAGTTTACCATGTTTTTTATCAAGTTCTAATCTTGTTCATGTGTTGATGTTTCTTGTAATTGTTAACTTGTTAGTTAAAGTACCACCTAATCATCTCTTATTTACAAATAATTCTTTACATCTAACAGCATTTTCTACTATTGTTTTTCTAGCTGCTGGTTTTGTACCCACAAAGATAATTGAGTTAGTATGTTCATTTTGAGCATTTTCTTTTGATAACTCTTTTAAAAAGTTGTAAGCTTCTGTAATTGCATCTAATGACTTGTCTACGTCAATAATGTTTAAATAACCTTTTTTAGCATAGATAAATCTATTCATTTTTGGATTTTTAAGTTGCTTCTTGTGCCCAATATGAGCTGATGATTCAACTAACGCTTTAGCTCCAATAACGTATTTTTTCGTTTCTTGTGTTGACATTTTTTCTTCTCCTGTATGCATAAAATTCACACCAATTAATGTTTTTAATGGTGAAAATAACAAAAGAATTATACATTAAAATACAAATTTAGTAAATGATATTTTGATTATTTTTTGTGTTTTATTACAAAACCTTTTGGTCTTGTACACCCCATGATTGTTTCTTTAATACCTTGTGATCCAATACCTGAATTTTTTACACCAACAAAGGGATAATAGTCAGGTCCTCTACTTGGCGCTTGATTAACATTTACAGTACCACATTCTAGTTCATCAGCGATATCTGCGGCCTTTTTAAAGTCATTTGTATAAATAGATGCTTGTAGTCCATATTCACTCTCATTTGAAAGCTTAATCATCTCCTCTACACTATTTACAGGTATTATTGGAAGAATTGGTGCAAATGGTTCTTCTCATGCAATATCCATGTTTTTTGTTACATTTGAAATCACTATTGGTATTAATAAATTACCTTCTCATTTTTCTACAGTAGATAATTTAGCACCTTTACTTGAGGCATCATTAATTAAACCTGATAATCATTTTTTAGAATGTGTTGTAACTATTGGTGTTATGTCTGTGTTTTCTTCTGGCATACCGCAAGTTAAATTGCTAGCTAGTTCTGCTAATTTTGATGCTAATTCATCATGTTTTTCTTTTAAAACAAGAACTCTTTTAACGGCCGTACATCTTTGTCCATTATATGAGAACGCACCTTTAATTATATCTGGTGCTATTTCATCAATATTTGCATCTTCTAATACTAATGCTGGATCTTTACCACCAAGTTCAAATATTTTTTTAACCATGCCTGATAGTTGAGCAATATGTTTCCCTACATTTGTACTGCCGGTAAAGTTAATTAAGTTAATTTCTTTATTTTTAACAATGTGGTCACCAATAACGCTACCTTCGCCAGTAACTACATTAAATACACCTGCTGGAAAGCCTGCTTCGTGAATTGTTTCACCTATTAAACAACCTACACCTGCAGAAGCGCTAGCTGGTTTAAATACTATAGTATTTCCTGTTATTAATGCTGGAGCAATTTTTGATACAGCTAAGTTTAGTGGGTAGTTGAATGGTGATATAGCTAATATAACGCCGATTGGTTCACGATGGAAAACAGCTTTATTATTTGGAACCCCATCACGAGATCCATCTAAGTATTCTGTAAAGTCTTTTTTCATTTCTTCTAAAGTTTGATCAATAAATTTAATAGTTCTATCGAATTCAGAAGTTGCCGCCTTTTTGCTTTTTGCCACTTCTTGCATCATTAAAGTAATAAACTCTTCTTTTTTAGATTCTAATGCTTTTTTTCATCTACCGAATAAATCTAATCTATTTTTGTAAGGTGTCTTTCTTCATAATTTAAGGGATGTTCTTGCAGCTAAAAAAGCATCATCAATATCTTTTTGAGTTAATGACGGAACTGTCAATATTTCTTTACCATCGCATGGTGATTTTTCTGTTATTTTTTGATTGGACTCAACGAAATGCCCATTTATGTAAGATTTAAATTGTTTCATATAATTTTATTATAATTAATAAAAAAATAATATATGTAACAAATGCTTAACTTTCTTTATTATCACTTTCTTCTTTAATTTCAATTACTTTTTCTTTTGAGAATCTTTCCATATGATTGCAATTTGGTCAGTTAGAACAACCTATAAATGGTTTTTTATTTTTTCTACCATACCTTACAACTAATTCAGACTTACATTCAGGGCATGGTTCGATGACTTTATATTTCTTTTCATTAGGTGACTTAATATTTTCTGTGTAATCACAATTTGGTCAGTTAGAACATCCTATAAAATCACTAAACTTTCCTTTTTTAACAAGCAATTCACCTTCTCCACATTTAGGGCATTTTCTATTAGTTTTTATTCCTTGTACTCTTTCCACATTTTCGAATACAAATTTTACTTTCTCTTGGAAAGAATTAAAAAAATCATTAATGTATTGAGTGTTATCAAGATTCCCGTGTGCTATTTTATCTAAATCATTTTCCATGTTAGATGTGAATGATTCATTAATTACTTTATTAAAATTATTTTGTAAGAATTTATTTGTGAATAATCCTCTATCTGTAGGAATAAATTTCTTTTGGTCTACTATTACATATCCAGAATTTTTTATATTGGAAATAATTTTTCCGTATGTAGAAGGACGACCAATTCCTTTTTCTTCTAAAACTTTAATAAGTGATGAGTCATTGAAATATGCTGGACCTTTGGTTTCATGTTCATTTGCTTTTATTTCTGTTGCTTTATAAATTTTCTCATCAGTAAATTCATTTTTACTAAAGAAATCAACTACATCATCTTTATTTTTTAATATTTTTCTAAACCCATGAAAATGTGTTGTAGAAAATGACCCTGAAAATTCTGTGTCTTTATTTTCAAATTTTAGAGTATTTTGTTCAATAACTGATGGAGCCATTAAACTGGCTACAGTTTGGTTGTATATCATTTTATATAATTGGTATTGTTGAGGTGACAAAGCTGATTTTACTTTTTCGGGATTGTTAGAAAGTTTTACAGGTCTGATAGCTTCGTGAGCTTCTTGAGCAAACTTTTGTTTTTTTGCTACTTTATATTCTCCAAAAAAATCTTCTCCATAATTATCAATAATCATTTTTTTACATCTAGATACAAAAGAGTGATCTAAAGTTTTAGAATCAGTTCTGTGGTAAGTTATTAAACCTTCTTGTACTTTGCCTACTTGGATACCCTCAAATAACTCTTGTAATATTCTCTCTGTCACAGAAGTAGAATATGGCGACTTTTGAAGTATTAAAGAAGTTGTAAAAGGTGTTGGAGGTTTCTTTGTTATTTTTTTAGAAGATAATGATTTTAACTTAAATTCATTATCTAGATTTTTTAAAATTAAATCTGCATCTTCTTTTGAATTTATTTCGATTTTTTTGTCGTTCTGTTTTGTAGCTTTGATTTCTAATTTGTTTTCTAATAATGCTTCAATTGAAAAGTATTTTTCAGGAACAAAAGCATCTATTTCGCTTTGGCGATCACAAATTATTTTAAGTGCTACAGATTGTACTCTTCCGGCTGAAGAAGAACCTATCTTTCTTCTAATGACTTTTGATATTCTAAAACCTACAATCCTGTCCAGGATTCTTCTAGTTTCTTGTGAATGAATTAAATTTTCATTTAACTTTGAAGAATGAGAAATAGCTTCATTTATTGCATCTTCGGTTATTGCATGAAAAGATATTCTTTTGAATTTATCTGAATCTAATTTTGCCTGAACAACTATTTGGTGGGCGATTGATTCCCCTTCGCGATCAGGGTCTGTTGCAAGATAAATTACATCTGCTTTTTTAGCTTCTTTAGTTATATCTTTAATTAATGTTTTTTTACCATGTATTATTTCATACATTGGTGTTCATGTTTCTAGATCTATTCCTAAACCAAACTTACCTTTATTTTTTGCTAATTCTGTTATGTGACCTTTAGAACTTAAAACTTTAAATTCATTGCTATTTAAAAGCTTTGAAATTGTTTTTGCTTTAGTTGGTGATTCTACTATTAATAATTTCATGCTTTAGTTTATAACATATTTTTACTTGATTTGTATATTATAAAAACTATAAACATAAGTAATTTAATTTAAAATTTTAAAATATTTATGTATGATCGGTTAGTTATTTAATTTAATGTTAATAAATAAAAACCAGCTTTTATGCTTATTACTTTTTATTTTTTAATTCTTCTAACTCTTTTTTGTGCTTTAATTCTAATTCATTGAAAGCTTTTTCATGGTCTGATTTTTTTATTTCTTTTTGAGATTTATGATTCCTTACTTCTTCAGCATCAATAACTTTCTTAGAGTCATGATTTTGATTATTTGTAGTATTTGCAGCATTATCCTTATTTAAAATATGCAATACCGCAAATACAATTAAACCAATTATTCCGAAGGCAAAATAACCATATAGCATCGCAAGTGCTGATTTCTTGCTATATAGTGTAATCGCAACAATTGTATTAACTACTAAAGAACTGATTGAAACTATAACTAAAAGTACAATAATAATAATAAAAATTATATATCAAGATTCAGCTAAACCTATTATGTTATTAGAATTATTATTTGCATCAGAATCATTAAAAATATCAATAGAGCCTACAACAATTATGATAATGGATATTATGGCTAGTAGAAAGTATCCTACGAATATCGCTAAGCCTCATATTCCTAATTTCCCTACTTTATCTTTAAATTTTTGGTTTTCTGTATTCTTCATTAAACTACCCTTTTACTTTTTTTGATTTTGTTTTTTTACTTTCTACTTTAGTAACACTCTTTGAATTTTTTTCTTCAATATAATTTTTTTCATCTAAATCTAGCGGTAATGAATTTTCTTATTTTTTGTATTTATTTTTTTGTATCTTTTTCGTCTGACATTTTTTCTAATATTTTAAGTAAATTATTTTGATCAATTTTAATAACAACAGCTATTATAATAGATACAAGTAAAATTGATGATATCATTCCGAACGGAGTTGAAATAGTTCTTGGAATATAAAGAATTGGTAAAGGTAATCCTAATTGAATCTTTAATCAAATAGGATCCAATAATACCCCATTAACCATAAGTCTTATAATACATGAGATAACAATAGCAAAATATATGAAAGAATATTTTTTATTCTTTGAAAAAATAATAATAATAATTGTCATTAATGCATATAGGACAAAACCAAAGGCAACAAACAAAGATATGACTCAAGCCATAGTATTATGTGGGAAAGCTTCTTTGATTGTTCGGCTAGTTAGAATATCATTAGAATTTATTGCAAGGATGAGAACAAATACTATTTCTATTATTAGAAATAGTATTAACATTGTTATAAAGATTTCTTTTTTTCCTCAAAATTTTTTTGAAAAGAAATATATCAAGAATACTATAACTAATCCAGGTATTGCTCCGCTTAATCCTGCAGAAAAAGTAAAACCGAAGTTGAATGGTGAATTCATAAACAAACTATGGATAAGATCCTCAATTATTCCCGCTGTAAAGCCAAAAAGCGGTCCATACATTAACCCTACAACTACTAAGGGTATTGCGTAAAGAGTAATTTGAAGAACATTGCCTACAACTGGTATCGAAACATAGTTAAGTATTATAGAGAGTGCAATCATTAGTGCAACAATTATTATTTTTTTTATGTATGAGTTTGTTGTTTTTATTAAGTATTTTTGCTTAGATATTACCTTTATCTCTATTAAGGTAAAAATTGCAAAACATAAAAAAATAATAACAGATATAATAGCAACAAATAAAGGTGTCATCTTTACTCCTAATTATTAATATAAATTTAATATAACAAAAAGTCAGTGTTTTTAATATTTGTTTCTATTTGAATATATCTTCTATGTCTGAATCATTATCAATAATCTTAGCGCCTTCTTTTATTAAAGGATTATTAATTTTATTCAGAAAAGGTTCTAAAGGTGCTATAAAAATATCAAAATTAGATTCTGATGTTTCATTTACAAGTTGATAAGCAAGTTTATTATTAGAAAAAGAGATAATAATTAATGGGTTATTTTTGTTTATTCTGTTTATATTTTGATCGTTTAAATGAAAAAACTTTAAATTAATTCTTAAAATCTTTGCCAAGATCATCAAAATAATAAATTCAAAGTTTCAATGATCGATGAGAAAATTAAGATTAATTTTAGTATTTGAAGTTTTGAGTATTTTTAAAATAATTTTAAGGTCAGTATTTTTTGGTTCACAAAGTATATTTATTTCATTTTTATCCACAATAATAATAGGGAAAATTTATAGAAGTGCTCCATTCTCTATATATAATCCTGCACCATCTGGTAAAGTTATAGAGAATTTTTTGCCTTTTTTAGAATTAATTCTGATGATTGCAAATCCACTAATAAATATAGAGAATACATCTTTTTCGCTAGAAAATGTATATTTCTTATAATTATTTATTCCTTCTGGTTTAATAACTTCTTTTCTATCCATAAGGTTTTTTCATTTATCGTCAATATTTTCTAAAGATAATCTAGTACATTTAATTTTATTAGAGATAAAAATTGTTATACTTCAATCTTCTGAATCGGGTGCATCTATTCTCCCGAAACCAGACATCATAATCGAGCTTGGTTTATTTATTTGATAATTTATTGGTTTGATAGCTTTTAAGTTGTCTAAATATTTATGATCTTTAATGTTAATTAGATTAAAAATATCACTCTTATTTTCTATTCCTGGAGTATCAACAATTGTTTTATTATCTCAAGGAATTTCCAAGGTTGCTTTAGTAGTATTTAATACTGATGAAACTATTAAAGATTTCTTTTTTAGAAGTTTATTAATAATTGAAGATTTTCCTGTGGATGTTAGCCCACAAACAACAATTTTTTGTTGAGGGATTTGCTTTAAATAAGAAAATGTATTTTCAAAACTAGAACCTAATTTTATATCTCTAACTTCAAATATCGATGAAACTACATTTTTTAATTTTTCTTTAAGGTGTAAAAAGTTAACATTATTTTTGTCAAATAAATCCATTTTATTAACTATAACTATTGGTTTATTTCTTTTAGCTAGATTAACTATTTTTTCATTTGAAATTGTATCCATAAATCTAAAAAGATCAGTAATAATAACTAATTGATTTTTATTTGGCGCCAAATCCATTTTTTGTCATGAGTGGTCAATTGTGTATTTTGCTCCAACTGATTTTTTATAATGTTTTAGTTTATAACAATTAACACAAATTATATTTGGTTCATTATATTTATTTTCTGGGACATAGCCAGATGAGTCTTTATCGTGTGATTGCAATTCCACTCCGCAAGAAGAGCATATTTTGTTTTTATTCATATACATATAATTATAACTTTAAATAAACAAAAAGAGACCTGGCATGGTCTCTTTTTAAGGGGTGAACCTTTCGGTTCAAAAAGGAACTACTCAGCTCATATCTGTGGGAAGTTTAATTAAATTAAACAAGATAGAGATTTGATTCCTAAAAATTTGTGTGCACATTGTAGATAGAGTGATCAAATTCTATCTACATTATTATTATATATCTATTTTATTTATATTTCTATTATTTAGTTCTGGAAAACTTTAAAAATATTAATTGATTTTTTATCTTTTAAGTCTTGAGTTGCTTCTCTTAGTGTTGAAGCATTCACTTTATTAATGTATATATTTTCTTCCTCAGGTAAAGTTTCTATGCATGCTCCATATATTTTTTCATTTTTATTTAAAACAAAGTTAACTGTATTTCCTCTAGTTGCTCCATCAAGAATTGTAGGCACACGATCACGTTTTGTTATTGATAAGTCCTCTAGTGAAATAATTTTCATCTTAAAGTTAGTAAATAATACCCCCACTGTGTCATGTTTATCTACTAAAGTTGCTTCAACTATTTCATCATCTGGTTTAAGTTTTAGAGCTCTAACACCTCCAGTTCTTAGTCCAAATTCAGGAACTTCAGAGGCATTAAAACAAATGTAGTTATTATTTTTAGTTAAAAGTAATATTTCTCTTTGGTGTTTTAAAGGAATACATTTAACAACATAATCCTCTGGAGCTAATTTCATATAAGGGAGAGCTTTATTTCTTGTTAATGTAAAATCTTTTGAATTTATTATTTTGATTCTTCCTAATTTTGAAACTACTACATATTGTTCTTCAATCATATTTTCTTCATCTCATTTTTTAGTATCTAGCAACCTCGAATATATAACTTTCTCTGATTGATTTAATTTACAAATATCAAAAATATGAATTCCATTTTCTTTTGATTTAACTATTGGAATTTCATGAAGCGGAAGCATTATTCAGCTACCTTTATTCGTAAAAATTACTATATGGCTAGTGTTTAAAGATTCTTCTACATATGTAACAGAATCTGTTGATTTAGTAGTTAGTTTATTAAAGTTAATAGCATCAATTGTTGTACGATGTAAATTTTTTAAATATCCATCACGGGTAATTGTTGTAATAACTTTGGTTTCTTTAACAATTTTTTCTAGTTTTGTTGGCGAATTATCAAGTGAAATTTCTCTAATTTCTGATTTTCTTTCAGAATTAAATTTTTCTTTTATCTCGTTCATTCTATTGATTAAATATTCATCTAACTTATACGAATCATTAATAATTGATTTACATATTTTTATTTGATCGCTTAAAGTTGCTTTATCATTCATTAATTGATTTATATCTGTAGAAGTTAATCTATGTAGTTTTAAATCTGCAATAGCTATAGCTTGTTCTTGATTAAAGTCAAATGAAGAAACCAAGTTTCTAATCGCATCTTGCCTGTTACTTGAACCTCTAATAACTTTAATGACTTCATCAATAATACTTACAACTTTTATTAAGCCTTCAACAATATTTAGTTTCCTAGAAGCTTTGTCTAAATCGAATTGAAATGATTTAACTGTCATTTCTTTTTGAAATTTATTAAAAGCCTTTAAAGTTTCGATCAAAGACATTTGGATTGGTTTATTTTCATTAATAGCGATCATGTTAAAGTTATAACTTGTCGATAAAGGGGTTTTATTTTTTATCAGAAGTAGAATCTTATCAGCAGTTGCTTTAGAGTCATTTATTTCAAGTGTTATTTGTAAACCTTTATGGTCACTATCATCTCTAATATTTTTTACTTGACTTAAGTTTTGTTTAGAAATCAGAGAGGCAATATCTTTTAGTAAATTTGTTTTTTGGATACCGTAAGGTATTTCTGTAATAACTATTTCAGAATATTTCGATTTAACTTCTTCAACATGTGCTCTACCTGTAATGATAATTTTTCCTCTACCATTCATGTATGCTTCTTTTAAACCATTCAAGTTTGAAATTACTCCGCCCGTCGGGAAGTCAGGTCCTTTAACAAACTCCATAACTTGATCTAAAGTTGCTTCAGGATTCCTAATTAAAAGTTTGCATCCATCTAGTAGCTCAGATAAATTATGAGGTGGAATTTCAGTTGCATATCCAGCTGCAATACCTGCTGCACCATTCATTAATAAATTAGGTATTTTGGAAGGTAAAATTGAAGGTTCTTCTTCACTATCATCAAAGTTAGGGTTCATGTTCACTATTCTTTTGGATAAATCACCAATAATGTAATCAGAAATTAATTCTAATTTTGTTTCTGTATATCTCATGGCAGCAGCATTATCGCCATCAATTGAACCATTATTACCGTGCATTAAAATTAACGGATAACGCATTTTTCATCACTGAGACATTCTTACAATAGAATCATAAACAGAAGTGTCACCATGAGGATGATATTTACCAATCACTTCTCCTACAATTCTTGCAGATTTTTTAAATTGAGATGAGTAATTTAGACCCAAATCATTCATCGCATAAAGAATCCTTCTTTGAACTGGTTTTAATCCGTCCCTAATATCTGGTAAAGCTCTTTCTTGAATAATATATTTTGCATATCTACCAAAACAATTACCAAGTAAGAAGTCAAAATTTTTACTTATAAATTGATTATCATTTTCTTGTTTCATATATTACTCCTGAAGTGAATTAGTTTCTAATGTTGAAAAATCAATATTATCTTCTATTCACTCTTTCTTTGAAGCTACATCATTACCCATTAATAATTTGATAGATTCTCTAGCATCGATTGGATTTTCTAAACTAACTTTAATAAGTTGTCTTTTTGAAGGATCCATTGTTGTTTCTCAAAGTTGTATTGCATTCATCTCTCCGAGCCCTTTATATCTTTGAATATTGTAATTATTATTTATAACTTCTGGACCTAGTTCCTTTCTTTTTTGTTCTAGTTCTGATTCAGTATGAATATAGCATTTTTTATTTTTGTCCTTCTTATGTTCTAATTTATATAAAGGCGGTTGAGCGATAAATAATTTTCCTTGCTCAACTAATGGTTTCATATATTTGAAGAAAAACGTTAAAAGTAATGTTTTAATGTGTGCTCCATCAACGTCGGCATCAGTCATAATAATTATTTTTCCATAGTTTGATTTTTCAATATTAAAATCATCACCTATATTTGTTCCTACTGCATTTATAATTGATAATATTTCGTCATTTTTAATAACATCTATTTGTTTGGCCTTTTCAGTATTAATAACTTTACCTTTTAAAGGTAATATTGCTTGAATTTGGGAATTTCTTCCTTGCTTAGCACTTCCACCAGCAGAATCACCTTCAACTAAAAATAACTCTTTTTCGTGAGCTTTCTTAGATCTTGCTGGAGTTAATTTACCTATAAACGAAATAAGGTCTTTTTTAGTTGATGTTTTTTTAAGTTTTAGTAAATCTCTATGTTTTTTTAGCGCAATTCTTGATTCTGCTTTATCAATTATTAAGTCAATTATTTTTGTTGCTTGAACTCTATTTTCAATTAAATAATATTTTAGAAAATCGCCCATTTTGCTTTCTATAAATGATTTGACTCCAAGAGTTGATAACTTACCTTTAGTTTGTCCTTCATACTGAATATATTTTTCAGGTATCCTTGCGTCTATTATTACAACTATCCCTGATCTTATATCTCCTGGCGTGATGTCTATTTTTATCTTTGTATTTTCTTTTATAAATTCATTAAAAGCTTTAGTCAAAACAGTTTTAACACCGGCTTCATGTGTACCGCCTGCATAGGTGTGAACATTATTGGCGAAAGAAAAGAATTGTTCATCATCTTCTTTCTTAGAGTAAGACAATACAACTCTGGCTTCAAATTCATTATCAGAAGCTTCAAAGTAGATTGGTTTATTTATTTGATTTTCTTTTGGCAATAAATGGTCCATATAATCGATCAATCCATTTTCTGCTACAAAAATCTTTTCATCTTTTTTAATTTCATTTATATATCTGATTGATAAACCTTTATTTAAGAAGGTTTTTTCTCTTAGTGCTGTTTTAATTCTTGTTCCTGAAAATTCACTATGACTAAAGTATTTTAAATTTGGTTTGAATTTAACTTTAGTTCCTCTTTTTGAGGTTGACCCTATCACCGAAAGTTTTTTATCTAAAAAACCATCTTTAAATGAAATTAAATATTCTTTACTATCTTTATATATAGAAACTTCTAAACAACTACTTAATGCATTAACTACCGATGAGCCAACACCATGTAGTCCTCCTGAAGTTTTATAAGAATCACTTGAAAACTTACCACCGGCATGAAGTTTAGTAAAAATAATTTCTGCTGCTGGTTTTTTTTCTTTTGGGTGAATATCTACTGGAATCCCTCTTCCATTATCTTCGATTTCTATTGTGTTATCTCTATTTAATTTCAGACTTATTTTATTTCCGTGTCCATTCATTATTTCATCGATGGAGTTATCTAATATTTCTCAAATTAAATGATGTAACCCTTCTTTTCCGGTATCACCAATATACATACCTGGTCTTTTTTTAACAGCTTCTAAACCTTCTAGTATCTCGATGGAGCTAGCATTATAATTTTTTCCGCTCATTTTTCTCTCCTGATTAATATTTATAAATATCCTTTTTATTAAAATATTTTTTTCTTATAAATATGTATTTGAAGCATAAAAAAATAAATAGATACTATTTTTAACTATTTTTAACTATTAGATTATTTATTTTTGTTACAGTGAAAAAAAGTGAAAAAAATATGTATAACTAAATATAATAAGTAAAAAGTTTGGTGGTATAAAATTAATATGTTTGAATATTTGAAAAAAAATAAAGTGGATTTTGTTGAGTATATCTTTAGCGATATCTTAGGGAATGTTAAGTGTACTGAGGTATCAATAGAAACTATAGAAAGTTTAAAAAATTCAAATTTTAAAGTGATGTTTGATGGGAGTAGTATTAAGGGGTATGGAAGTATTGAAAAAAGTGACTTATTCCTAGTTCCTGATCAAAATACAATAAGTATGAAACCGATTGAAGCTGATGGTTTAGTTATTGCTTCTATTATATGTGATGTTGTTTTCTTGGATGGAAAGCCCCACCCTTGCTGTGGAAGAAACTTCTTAAAAAGAGAATTAGAAAAAATGCAAGAAGCTGGAGTTAAAAAATGTAACGTTGCTTTTGAACCTGAGTTCTTCCTGTACTCAAAAGAAGCATATATTAATGAAGGTAAATTAGTACCTATCGATCAAGGTGGATACTTTGATTATGCTTCTTCTAAAAATCAAGGTAAACATATCTGAAGAACTGTTTCTAAGAGAGCTAAAGATGCAGGAATGATAATTGAAAAAAACTCACATGAAGTTGCGGCGGGTCAATTTGAAATAAACTTTAAGTATTCTGATGCTCTAAGAACTTGTGATAATTTCTTAAAACTAAGAGCAATAATTAAAGATGTTGCTGATGTACATGGATATGTAGCAACATTCATGCCAAAACCTATTAAAGGAATAAACGGTAATGGATTGCATATAAATATGTCTTTATCAGCAGATGGTAAAGAAAACTCATTCAGCGGTGATGATAAAAAATTATCACCGCTAGCAATAAACTTTTTAGGTGGGGTTTTAACTCATGGTAAATCACTTGGTGCTATTCTTAACTCTTCAGTTAATTCTTATAAACGTTTAGTTAAAGGTTATGAAGCTCCTGTTTTAATAGCTTTCTCAAAACACAACCGTTCCACTCTAGTTAGAATTCCTGCTACTAAAGGTGGAGCCGCTAGAATCGAATTAAGAAATGCAGATGCTTCAGGTAATATTTACTTAGGTGTTGCTTCAATTATTGCAGCTGGTATTGAGGGTATTAAAAACAAAATTGATGGAATTAATTTCTATACAAAAGAAGATTTATTCTCTATGCCTGAAAAGGAAAGAAAAGCGATTGGCATTCATAGTTTAGCTGGAGACTTAGGTGAAGCTATTAAATCATTTAAATCAAGTCAATTTGCAAAAGATTTACCTGAAGGTTTAGTTAAATCTTTCACGGAATTAAAATCTGAAGAATATGCTGAATATGAAAAAGCAACGAACGGTAAACAAACTCTAAAAGATTCAATTAGTGTATCTCAATGAGAAATCTCTAGATATATATATAATTAATATATATTTATTAAGTGAGGTATTTTATGAATTTATTTTCTTTATTCGGTAATAATCAAAATGATGTAAACATTCACTGAGTCTCTTGATTAGTTAATTTAGGAATCTTAGTGGTGGGTTACTTCTGGGGGAGTATTGCTTGAAGTGTTATTGTTTCTCGCATGATTCACAACAAAGATGTTAGAGATTATGGATCAGCTAATGCAGGATCAACTAATTCCTTTAGAAGTTTTGGAATAAAAACTGGTGTTATTGTATTAATGCTAGATATCTTTCTTAAGGCTTTTATTCCATTTTTTGGAACGATAATATTATTCAAATATATCGGTGCTCTTAATGATATCCAACCTAACCCGTGATTTATTGCTCTAGGTATTATGATTGGTCACTGTTTCCCTGTTTTCTTTAAGTTTAAAGGTGGTAAAGGTGTTGCGTGTGCTACAGGTATATTATGTGCTTGAAATCCTGCTTTCTTTGTTATCGCGCCACTTATAGGGTTTAGCTTATTGTTTCTGTATAGATATGTTGCCCTATCGAGTTTAATAACTTTCCCCATTTGTTTGTTTGTAATTATGATAGGAGTTACATTTGATTGATGACCACTAGGTAATAGTATATTTAATTTAAGTTACTTATCAGATAAAAGTGAGGGTCTAGAAATAAATGCATTAATAACTATGATCATTTGTGTGTTTATGTCTATGACAATTATTTGAAGACACAAAGTTAATATACACAACCTACTTCACGGAACTGAATCTAAATTCTATTTCTCAAAGTCTGGTAAATTAGTTAAAGCTAGTCAAACAAACTCTGGTGCAACTAAAGTGAAAAGTATAGAATCTAAAAAAGAATTATCTAAAACAGATGTTAAAAAGAGAACTAAAAATTCTAAAATAAATAAAAAGTAGGATTCACTACTTTTTTTATTAGGTAATTAATATTAAAAAATATTATTAAAGTAAAACAAAGGGGTTATTTTTATTTTAGAATTTCCATTTTTTATCTATATTAACCTTTTTTATATGTTGTTCTTCTAATTATTTTGATAAATATTGTAAACAACCATCAAAACTATCATTCTCCGCTCATTTATTATCTTTTCGGTAGTGTGTCGTAGGTTGTTTATTTTTGCTATCTCGCTGGAATAAAACTAAATTATTTTTTTATTTTGAAACTTGTTCAATATTTCTTACAACCTTTTAAAGTTAATTGATTATTACAGGATTATATTCTTACAGGATTATAATTATATAGGAGGAATAAAATGAATAATAAATTAATTACTAGTTCTTTGATATTAGTGTCTTATCTTTCACTACTACATTATAATAATACAAAATAATCAATAATATTAATGGTGGCAATATTATTTATAATTCTGAAAAAATTAATGGTAAAAATGGTATTGCTGCAAATTATAAAAAATAGTACAAACTATGATTTTAATAAGAAATATAATTTATTTTACAAAAAAGTTTTGGAATTTGATACATGTAAAATGGCTATAATATGGTTTTTAGTAATTACAAATATTTACTAAGCCACTTTAAAAAGATAATAAATGGTTGTTAGAATAAAGAAAATTATTCAAGGCTATGTTCATAAGTATTTTATTCATTATTTAATAATTTTATTATATTGAGTCGATCTCCTTTATTTATTGACTCTGGGATATCTTTTTTTATTTTTTGTATATTTTTATTTCATTCATCACTTTTGAAATTTTCATATTTTCCACTAATTATTATGTTTTTAATATTAGAAATAGTTCTTTTGAATAATTTTATTAATCATTTTTCAATTAACACTGAATTACCGGTTAATAAATAACCCGCTCGATAGATAGAATCTTTATTTTTTTGAATATCAGATATCATAGATATAATTGCTTCGTCTTTATTTAATTTATTTTTCGGTAATCTGCTATGAATATATCTCTTAAGTACATTCATTTAATATTTTCTCGTTCTAAAGAAAACTTATTATTGATTTCATATATTTTGCTAGCGATTTCTTTTACTGAAAATTGCGCTTTTAAATTACATTCAAATGTTTTTTTACTACACCCACTTAATCTATTAAGCTATTTTTAATTAAATAAATATTTTCGTAAATTTCTTCCCAACATTCTTGTAATTTTTCTAAGAATAAATTTGTAGAACTTTCTTTTTATAAATTGAATTTATATGAATATATTTTTGTTCTTTTTTATATTTTTTAAATGTGTAATATTACAAATTAATTTGTAAAAAAAACACAATTAGGAAACAAATTTCTAAGTAATGATGCACAAGAATTATTATCATCGATAATTTTATTCATTTTAATATTTTTAAAATTAGAATTTACTTTTTTAATCCACAACATACCTTCCAAACATTTTCTCAACTCAGTAAATGCAACGTGGTAGCTTTTTATAGCTATGCATTATGTAAAATTTTGAATATAAATAAATTTAATTAAGTAAAGAATTTCATTAATTATTAAAAAGAAAAAATAAAATTAAACTTTATTGATAGCACCATTAATAAATAAAGGTTTTTTAATTTATAAAACACCAATATTTAAACATGTATTAAAAATAAAATACATAAATGTAAAAATGATTTTTATATAAGTTTTTATATCTAATCTAATGTATAATATTATCAAATATTAAAATTTACAAAGGAAAAAATATGAAAAATATGAAAAATATGAAAAATTTATTGACTATTGGTGCACTTTCTTTATTATCCATTGCCACCCTTGGAATTAATAGTTCAAAACAAGTGTCTATCAAAAAATATCTTGATGATAAGATTATTTCATCATCAATTACAGATTCACAAGGTGATATATACGTTTCAGCTATCATTCAACAAGGTGGAACAATCGTAGGTGATGGAGTTTGGGAAAAAAAAGCAGGAGAAAGTAATTTTGTTCAAGATGAAAAATTAGGGAAAGGTTTCCTTGTAGACGGAATGACAATAGATTCACAAGGTGATATATACGTTTCAGGTATTATTGAACAAAGTACAATACCCACAGGTGCTGGAGTTTATGAAAAAAAAGCAGGAGAAAGTAATTTTGTTCAAGATCAAACATTAAAGAGTGGATTTATAGTTGATGGACTAAAAACAGATTCAAAAGATAATGTGTATGCTTATGGTGTTCACAATGGTGGTTTTGCTGCTGATGGTGTTTACGAAAAAAAAGCTGGTGCTGACACGTTCACACAAGTTTCAGGGTTAGGGAATGGCTTTGCTGTTCAAGGACTAGAAATAGATTCACAAGGTAATGTGTATGCTTATAATATTCTCGACAGTAATAATGATCCAAAAGGTGTTTATGAAAAAAAAGCAACTACAAGCTCTAATGTTGGCACGTTCACACCAGATTTAGGATTAAGGAGTGGTTTTTCAGTCGGTGGACTAAAAATAGATTCACAAGGTAATGTATACGCTTATGATGTTAAAAATAATGGTTCTAGTGATGGTGTTTATGAAAAAACAGCAGCTACAGGGCCTGGTGCTGACAAGTTTACACAAGTTTCAGGGTTAGGGATTGGGTTTACTGTTAAAGGACTAAAAACAGATTCACAAGGTAATGTGTATGCTTATAATATTGTCAGGGGTATTGCTAATTGAGAAGGTGTTTATGAAAAAACAGCTACAGAGGCTGGTGCTGGAAAGTTCACACAAGATTTAGAATTAGGGCCTGGGTTAGATGTTAAAGAACTAGAAATAGGTTCACAAGGTAATGTATATGCTTATGATGTTGAGGACAACAATAGTAATCCTGTTGTTGTTTATAAAAAAGCAGTTGATGGAGCTTTTTATCAAGATAATTCATTAGGTGATGGTTCTGGTATAATAGGTATAAAATCAAATTCAGATGGCAGTGCATATGCCTTTAAAAAATCAGGTAGTGAAATTGGCATTTACAGAGCATCAAGTATCAATGAGTCATTCCAAGAAATTTCCCAAATTAAACAATTAAGTAATTGAGCAGGTAGTCCAGCATTAGTTACAGCACCTTATGATAAAAATGTTTATGTTTATGGTGAATCATTTCTTGGATTGTATATTTTATATCCCAATGGTAAAGCATCAAATGAATTAAGTGGTGGAGCAATCGCGGGTATTGTTATCGGATCAATCGCTGCAGCTAGTTTAATAGGTGTTGGTTCGTATTTTGTCATCAAAAATATTAGACTCAAATCTAAAAAGTAAAATTATAAAAATAATATTAAAATAGCATAAAGCTATTTTTTTAAATATAAATGAAACAGATAAAAAATAAGAACATAAAAGTGAAAAATTTATATTAATTAATTTTTTATAAAATATTTAAAACATTTTTTTGCTAGATTTATTTACAATGCAATATTTAATTTTTTATTAATGTAACTTAGTCAATCTTCTTTTTTTATTTTTGTATATTTTTATTTCATTAATCATTTTTGAAATTTTCATATTTTCCACCAATTATTATGTTTTTAATATCAGAAATAGTTCTTTTGAATAATTTTATTAATCATTTTTCAGTTAACACTGAATTATCGGTTAATAAATAACCTACTCAATAGATAGAATATTTATTTTTTTAAATATCAGATATCATAGATATAATTGCTTCGTCTTTATTAAAAACTTAAAATATTTTGATCTTTATTTTAAGTTTCTATTAACTTGGTTCATAATTGACTTTATTTGTGCTTCGCTTGGTTTTCTCCCAACTTGTGAATATAAAGCTCTAATCATTTTTTCATTAATTGGCGGATTTTTTCTTAATTCCGCTTTAACTATTTTTCTTGCAACGAATACTCCGATTGCTACTCCAGCAATTAAACAAAGTATTCCTACAAGTATTAAGTAACCTCAAGCAACCATATATTGCCTCCTGCTTTTTTAATTCTTTATATTATAAAGACTTTTTATTTAAATTTAAAACTATTTAAGATTATCAATGATTTTTTTCATAATTCATTTTTCATTGAACTTGAAATGTTTTGCTACTTCTGGTCCTGGGGCAGATAAACCAAAGTCATTAATGCTAATAACTTTATCAATATCACTATTTAAAATTTGATGTCAGAATAAACAATCAGCCATTTCTATAACTATTTTTTGTTTTGGTTTTCCTAAAATTTTTGTTTTATATTCTTTAGGAGATTTAATAAATTCATTCAAGTTAGGTACAGAAACAACTCTAGTCCCTCTATACTTTTTACACTCTATCATTTCTGCTGTTTTTATAGCAACCTCTAGTTCAGATCCTGAAGCAAGTATTAAATATCTTAGCGGCCCTTTTGCTTCTTTAGCGATGTATGCTCCATGTTTTATTAGTCCAGGTAAAGGATAATCTTTCAAGTTTTGTCTCGATGAAATAAACACTGATGGACCATTCTTTCTATTTTCTAAAGCATCTTGGTAACTTCATCATGCTTCGTCATAGGTTGCTGGTCTATAAACACTAACATTTGGGATGCTTCTTAGCATAGTTAAGTGTTCAACAGGTTGATGGGTAGGTCCATCTTCTCCAACAAATATTGAATCATGTGAAAAAACATGTCATGTGGGAATCTTCATTAAAGCTGCCGATCTTAAAGCGGATTTTAAATAATCAGAGAAAACTAGGAATGTTGATGTTGTTGACCTCATTACACCGTGGAGTGCGATTCCATTTCCGATAGCAGTCATTCCAAACTCTCTAACACCATAGAGAATATTTTGGCCCCCAAGATCTTCTCCTAAATTTCCATGGAGACCTTTAACTTTTGTACTTGCTGATAAATCAGCTGCTCCATTAAGAAATCAATTAGTTTGTGATGCTATCATATCTAGTATTTGGGATACGTAAATTCTGGATGCTTCATCTTTATTTGGGTTAGATTTTTTAATTGTATTTCAATTAACTTCAACTTTACCTGAAATCATATCCACTAATTCTTTATGTTTAGCAGGGTATTTTTTTCCATATTTAGAAAACATAGTAGATCATTTCAAAAAGTTTTGGTTACCTTTTTTAACTACAGTTTTTTGTAAATCATCATAAGCTTTTTTGGGAACTTCGAATGGTGATAATTTTCAATTAAGTTTTTTTGCTAATGATTCTCTTCCTTCTATCCCTATTGGAGCACCATGAGTGGCGGAAGTTCCTGCTTTTGGTGTTCCATACCCTATTATTGTTTTTACTTCGATTATTGTTGGTTTTTTATTCTGTTTAGAATCAGTAATTGCTCTTTCTATGCTTTGTAAGTCATTACCGTCTTTAACTAAAATGTAATCTCATCCCGAAGACTCAAAACGTTTTTTAGTATTTTCACTATTACAAGCATCACGAGTTCCATCAATTTGAGTATTATTTGAATCATAAATTAAAACTAATTTATCTAGTTTTAATTTTCCTGCTACAGAAATTGATTCTTGAGAGATACCTTCTTGTAAACATCCATCTCCACAAACAACATAAGTATTATGATTGAATATTGGAAATGAAGTTTCATTATAGTTTTCTCTTAAATACTTCTCAGCTATTGCCATACCAACACCAGCTGCAATACCCTGCCCTAAAGGTCCTGTACTACAATCGATTCCTAAAGTTTCTCCAAATTCTGGATGACCCGGAGTTTTAGAGTGAATTTGTCTGAATGATTGAATTTCTTCCATTGTCATATCTTCAGACCCCATTAAGTGAAATAATGAGTAAATAGTCATTGATCCGTGTCCCGCTGATAAAACAAATCTGTCTCTATTTGTTCATGAAGGGTTTGCTGTAGAAACATTCATGTGTTTTTTATATAGTGTGTAAACAGTTGGTGAAATTCCTAGACACATACCTGGATGTCCTGAATTTGATTTATTTATTGCATCAACTGAAAGCATTCTCATTGAAGAAACTGTTATATTTTTATCTGCGCTATTCTTTGTCATTATTTTTCTCCGTTTCTAATGAATAATTCATTTTTTATTTCTGTTGATATGTTTGATGGCGAGCCTGTCATTGTGTCACTACCTGAATTATTTTTTGGGAAAGCTATTACATCTTTAATAGAATCTGTGCTTGTTAATATCATTGTAATCCTATCGATTCCATACGCTATTCCTCCATGTGGTGGGACTCCGTATTTGAATGATTCTATTAGCGTACCAAATGAATCATTAATTTCTTTATCATTCATTCCTAAGAACTTGAACATTCTTCTTTGAGTATCGGGGTTTATGATTCTTATTGATCCACCCCCAATTTCATATCCATTAAGAACAATGTCATATGCCCTTGATTTTGCATTTTCTGGAACTTTATCAAAGCTGCTTTCTGTTTCTGGTGTTGGAGATGTGAATGGGTGATGAGCAGCTGTATATTTGTTATCGGTTTTTGACTTTTCAAATAAAGGTCAATCTATTATTCATAAAAATTTATATTCTTTTGGATTTGCTAAATTATAAATTTTTGCAAGTTCGTTTCTTATTGAACCTAAAGCTTGAAGAGTTGCATTTTCCTCGTCAACAATAAAAAATAAAGTTCCATTACCTTTAATTTTATTTTTTTCAAAAATATTTAAAAGATCTTCTTTTTTAAAGAATTTAGCCAATGGACCTTTTAAATCATTATTTTCTAAAATTATAAATCCTAAATTTTTTGCATGATTCTTCTTTGCAACTTGAACTAAAAATTTAATTTCTTGTGGTGAAGGAACCTGGTTTATAATTAACCCTTTAGCAATTCCGTTAGCTTTATAAGACTCACTTAAGATAGCGGATGTAGAATTTTTTATTAATTTTTCAATACCAAAAATTAGTAAATCAAAACGCATATCAGGTCTATCAGTTCCATAAAGGTTCATTGCATCTTCATATCTCATTCTTGGGAAGCTATCTTTAGAAAGTGAGATATTAAAGTGGTTAAATAATTCCTTGATCATTTTTTCATTAAAGTCCATTATTTCATTTTCATTCATAAAAGACATTTCTATATCTAATTGTGTGAATTCTGGTTGTCTATCACTTCTAAAGTCTTCATCTCTAAAACATTTAACAATTTGAAAATATCTTTCAAATTGTGAAACCATCAGCAGTTGCTTATACATTTGGGGTGATTGCGCCAAAGCATAAAATTTATCGTTGTGAACCCTACTTGGAACAACAAAGTCTCTTGCACCTTCTGGTGTTGATTTTGAAAGTAATGGTGTTTCTATTTCATAAAACATTTTTTTTGAAAGGTAATTTCTAATAAATAAATTTAATTGATGCCTTACAGAAAATATTTCTTGAGATTTTTTCGATCTTAAATCTAAGTATCTATACTTTAATCTCGAATCCTCCGATGACTCTATGTTTATATCATCAGATAAAGGAACTGGCGCTGCAATTGCATGAATATCTATTTTCTTAAGTTTTATTTCATATTCAGTTTTGGATTTAGACTTTATTGATAAAATACCTTCTATCGTTAAAGTAGAATTATTTTTAACTTTTGAAGTTTCTTCTAGCATCTTATTATCAACAAAAACTTGGACAGTCCCAGTTCTGTCCTTTAAAGTAAAAAACATAATTTTTCCTAGTTTTTTTACGTTAGTTGCTCAGCCAGATACCTTAACTATTTTATCTAGGTTAGACTTTTCTAATAAATTTATAAATATTCTTTCCATTGTTCTCTTTTTACTCACTATAACTATTCTTAACTACAAGTGATTCTTTTGTTTTTAAATCTTTAATTGAAATAGTGTTATTTTCTAAATCTCTAACCCCTATTATGTACATTTTGTCGCATGATAATTTTTCTGCTTTTTTGAAATGATTAGTTAATTTTGTTGTATTTACAAGATAAGTAACATCTTTAGATTCTTTTCTTAAACCCTCTGCAACCACTAATCCCATATCTATGCAACTTTCATCTAGTGTAGCAATATAAATTTTTTCAACATCTGAAGATATAACTTCATCCGGATTAGGTATTAGTTGGATGAGTCTTTCTAATCCTATCCCAAAACCTACAGAAGGAGCTTCTGGACCACCAAATGACTCGCTTATACCTGTATATCTTCCGCCACCAATAACTGTTGATTGATTTCCAAGCTTTGATTCAGTACTAACCACCTCAAAAATTGTATGAACATAGTAGTCCAAACCTCTAACCATCGTATCATCAACTTCATAAGGGATTTTGCTTTTATCCAATAACGAAAGAACTTTATTATGTCTTTCGAGAGACTCTTTTGAAATTGTAGATATTAGTGTTGGTGCTTTCTTAACAAAATCTTTATTATTGTCTTCTTTGCTATCTAATATTCTTAATGCATTTTTATTAATTCTTTGCTTTGAGTATTCAGATAAATCTTTTTCAAAATTTTTGAAGTAATTTTGTAATACTGTTATATACCCTTCTTTTTCTGCTTTAGATCCAAGAGTATTTATTTTTACCTTTAAGTTTTTTAAACCTAGTGATTCTAACATCCTAAAACCCATTATTATAACTTCGGCATCATAAATATATGAATATGTATTTAAAAGTTCAACACCAAATTGGTTAAATTGTCTCTGTCTACCTTTTTGAGGTCTTTCATATCTAAACATCGGTCCGTAGTAGAAAAATTTACTTATTCCTTCAGAATATAATTTATTTTCTACATATGATCTAACTACACCAGCAGTACCTTCTGGTCTTAAAGCTAATTGTCTATCTGACTGATCTTTAAAAGAATAAATTTCTTTATTGACAACATCAGTTGTTTCCCCCAACGTTCTAACAAAAACTTCAAGGTGTTCAAAAATAGGAGTTAAGAAAGGCTTGTAACCATAATTTTTAGCCACTAAAGATAGCTTATTACACACAGAAAGAAATATCTCTCCTTCTTTTCCGTAAATATCTTCAGTTCCTCTTGGCTTTTGCATAAAAATTCTCCAAATTAATTATATAAATTATACAATAACTATAAGATTTAGAAAATTCTTTTTACTTCAATAACGTTAGTTTCCTTGCTTAATTTTTTAATTAAATCTTCTAAATGGTCTTTTGATTTTACTCTTAATTTAAATTCAATTTTATTGAATGAATATGATGTTTTTTTAGAAAAGAATTCAGAAATAAATATACTTTCTTTATTGAAAAAGTTTAGTAACATTTTTAAATTATCATTATCATTTGATAAATTGGTAAACTCAATCATTAGTTTTGTCATAAATTCTATTTTCGAAACATAGTCTTCATTTCAGGTAATATTCTTAATAATTCTATTTTCATTGCCTATAGAAGTTATATTTGGACAATCATTTCTATGAGCTTTTATACCAACTCTTCTTGATATAATTCCGCAAACTTTATCTCCGGCAACAGGTAAGCAGCATTTAGATAGTTCTATTTTTATATTTTTTATGCCATCAACTATAAACATAGAATTAGATTTAACATTTTCTTCTAATTTATTATCTTTAACTAGCACTTCAACTTCTTTTTTTAAATAATTGGAAGCGTATTTCTTCATTATTCCCGATGGTGTTTGATGGCCTAAAGATATCTTTATATACATATCTTCTCAAGAATTAAAATCAGTGGATCTAATGAAATCTCAATTATTTACATATATTTTGTATTTTTCATTTTTTGAAACATAACTCATAAACTTATCTTTACCATCTTTTATAGTTTGTTTCTGTTGATCTATTTGTTCTTTTCTTAAGAATTTTTTTATATGTGACTTAGCACCATGCGTAGCTACTTTTTCTAGTCAAGAAATATTGGGTTTTTGAGAGTTTGAGGTTTTTATATCTACAATGTCTCCAGATTCTAATTTATGATGTAGCGGTTTATGAACACCATTAACGTTAGCACCTATTGCGCTATCACCTAATTTACTATGAATCTTGTATGCAAAATCTAAAACAGTTGATCCTTCTGGCAATTCAATTGGTAAATCTTTAGGAGTAATTGCATAAACTTTATCACCCATTATATTTTTAGTTAGGGCTTTATTTATATCTTGTTTCTTCTCACCAAAATTTATATTTCCTTTGAACCAACTTAAATTTTTTTCTATAGCAAATTCTTTAGCTGTGTCTTTATAAAAACTTTTTTTGTAATCAGAGTGAGACGCAAAACCATTACGAGCGCATGCATCCATTTTTGTTGTTCTAATTTGAATTTCAAATATTTTCTTTTTAAAGATTATTGGTAAGTGCAAAGATTGATATAGATTTTTTTTGGGGTTAGCAATATAGTCTTTGAATCTACTTTGAATGGTAGAAAACTTAGATTGCAGATAACCCAATATTAAATAACATTCTTCAATAGTATTAACAATTATTCTAATTCCGTTGATATCATATATTTCGTTTAAGTTTTTTATCTTAACATCGGCTTTTTTGTAAACAGACCTTATATTTTTTAAACGTCCATAAATATCAATTTTTTTTACTTTTGGTGATAAATAAGAATTCAAGTTTCTTATTAATTCATCAAGTATTTTTTTAGATTGTGGAGCCATTTTTTTAATGTGATCGCTCATTAATTTATATTCTTCTGGTTGTGTATATAGAAATATCTTGGTGTTCATTTCATCAACAACATCTTCTAAACCTAATCTTAAAGCAAGTGGTAGATAAACAGCATCTGTTTGCTTAGCTATTTTTCTGGCTTTTTCATCAGATAAAAACTGTAATGTTTGGATATTGTTATACCTGTCCGCTAATTTAATAATAATAACTCTTATATCAGAAGACATCGCTAAAATAATCTTTCTCATATTAGAGCTAGCGGCTGGATCATCATTTCCTGTATGTCTTTGTTTTTTAGAATATGATGAAACTTTTGTAACCGCTTCAACTAAATTAGCAATGTCTTCGTTAAAAAGTTTTGCTATCTCTTCTTTTTTTACATTTTGATCTTCTATTGTGTCATGTAAAAAACCGGCCATTATTGTATTTTTTTCTTGTCCTCAAATGGCTAAGTAATAAGCAACTTGTAATAAGTGATAAATATAAGGGTCGCCACTTTTTCTTGTTTGATTCTTATGTTTTTCAGCGGCAAAAGTATAAGCATTTTTTATCATACTTAACTCGTCTTTGTTCTTTATGTAATTCTTTATTACTTTTTCAATCTCTTCATAAGATTTTACTTGATGAAACATTTTACTTATTTTACCAAAAAATTAATATTTTATAATGGATTCTATTTCGATTGATCTATTCAAAGTTTTATCTTCAATTTGTTCAAGTCTGATTAAAAAAATAGCTTTTTTTAAAATTATATTATTTTTTTCTAAAAGTTTAGTTGCACAAGATAATGTGTTACCTGTTGCCAAAACATCATCTATCAGAACAACATCTTTATAGTCTTTATAAATATTGCTCAATTCTAAAGAATCACTAGCATACTCATAAGTAACTTGCTCTGAAGTTACCTCCCCCGGGGTCTTGCCTTTTTTACGTATTATTATAAGAGGCAGATTTAGCTTACTAGCAACAACAGAAGCAAATAACCACCCTCTTGCTTCAATCGAACAAATAGCATCAGCTTCTTTAAGTAAATTTGAATTACAAAAGTGCTCAATAGTTTCATTAAATAATTTCGGATCATTTAAAACAGGAATTATATCATAGAACTTTATTCCTGATTTTGGAAAATTATCTATTTGTCTTATCTTATTTTTTAATTTGGTTTTCATCTTCTGGATTGAATGGGTTAACTGATTTATTAACATTATTTAAATGATTAAATTGCGTTTCTTCTTCGGGGTCTTTTAAATTTATAGATTTTCTATTGTATCTTATAGATGAATTTATGTTCTTCGCTTGTAAGCAAGCAAGTAGTGGTAATGATATAAAGAAGAAAGTTAAAAAGACAATTAAAGAAATAATAATGATAAAAATTGGTTCTGCCATATTATAGTAAACGGCCTCTCATAATGGTATATCATCATTAATTGAGTTAATTAATATACCTATCATATATCCTAATATAGGTAATGTTATTGCGAAAAATTGGATAATTAATAATGTTTTATTATCTCTAATTATACTTCTTAGGACTCTATAGATATCTAAAGGATTGATATTATCCTCTCCTTCTTTGATCATTCTCTTTCTATCATTTGAAAGTTTTGGTAATAATATCATTATGTTAAATACTAGCAATATTAATCCTGTAAAAGCTATTACCGGGAATGTTTGAGAAATATATAGTCTTGAAGGTATTATCACTGAAGCAGCAAGTAATGTAAATAATAATGATGAACTCATAATCGCTATAATATTTCCTCTACCAAAATAAACAAATGTAAATATAGAAACAAGTATAGAAATTACAACAAAAGATATTAAGAATAGCTTTATTCCTTGTATCAATTGATCATCACCTTTACCTACAGACCCTAGCATCATTTGATTATTAAGGTTATGGTCTGTTCAATATTTTAACCATTTATCATCATCTGAGGGTAATGCAAATTTTCCAAAATCAGCACCGCTAAAGGTAGCCCTGTAAGATTCCATGATCTTTTTGACAATTTTTTTAACTTTATCATTTTGCAAGATAGATTCACTAGATGCAGAAGAATCAGATCCTATTTTACCACCAATATTAAATGACAAACGATAAATTATAAAAGTTTGTTCAGGGGTTGCATTTGTAGGATCAAACGGATTTTTTGGATCATAAGATGATGGATAAAAATATGAATGATTTATGCTTGAAAAGTTGTCATAAAATAAAATTCTATTCTCGTGGAAGTATTTAGTTAAATCATTATGCATTTTTGAAATATCAGTTATGTATTTAGCGTTATCTTCAATCCTGTGATGACCTGTATCTTTTTTATAGTAATTAGGGTCATTTATTACATCGCCGACAGCGTTTGACATTGAAATTTGGACACTATTAGAAGAATCAAAACCCATTTTAATTAATGAATCATTATTTTTATATATAGCTGAAAATAACAAACTAATAGAGAGTAATATTAGTGATATAAATATAGTAAAAATGGCTATAGGCTTTCTAAAAGCCCATAATTTATATTTTTTGTTTTTATCAACTTTTAGGTTGTTATCAATCTGTTTGTAATCTTCTTTAGCGTTGATGTGTTCAATTTTTTTACTCATCATCTGCTCCTAAATATTTATCTGATTCTGTTTTATAGATATTATTTTCTTCTCTTTCAATATATTCTTCAGCTTTAACATCTTCTCTAGATACTGAGTAAAAATGACGTTGATTAACTTGGTCGTCATTAACTCATTCTGCATTTATTGATAAAACTTTCGGATTTTTTCTAATTTTTGGAAAGTAATCCATAAGTGATAATGGGAACACTATTATAAAGGTCACAGTAGCTATGATAATTATTAATAAAATTGCTAGTAACATTATACTTACCCCTTGGAAATTTGAAGAAAGCAATCCATATGAAAGATATAAAGTTATAAAAACAGGGAAATTAAATTTTAAAAGACTCATTATTATTCCTTTAAATCTTGTTACTGATGCTGATAAAACAGTTATTTTTTCAGGAGCTTTGAAAGGTTCTGAAACATGCTTTAAAACTAAATAAGTATTTATTAATAGAAGCAAGAAACTTATAAGTATTGCAGGAACATATTGGGGCGTTATTGATAAACCAAATAAAACAAATAACGTTGTTATTCCAAAAATAAAAGCTATGGTTGAAATAAATGCTAATACACCTAATCATTTATATCTAATCATTCAAATAATGCCAAAAATAATTACTAAAGCAACTATAGAAGCTAGGAAAACATATAATCATGAAAACTCAAACAGTATCGGATCTTCTGTTCCGGTTCCTGATATATGTGTAAAGAATGAACCCATAGAAGGTCTTAATATGTTTGCAAGATTCTTACAAGCATCAATAGAGTCCTTGTTCTTATCACTTCTATCATTCATTTTTCCATAGTCTTTGTATATTGCATATGAAAAGTTATTTCCATTATATTGATCTTTGGCAGTATTTCCGAAATTGAAAGACCCTGATATTCCACCTGAGAAATTACTATTATAATCTATTGAATAAAATCCTAAAAGTTTTCCGGGATCTCAAGTAGAATTAGATGGATTAAATGTCATTCTATATTTACTATTTAATATAACAGGATTTAATTTATCGGAAAATATATTTCCATTATTGGCGGAATAACCTATGATGCTTTTATCATTAGCTAGACTATTAGAAAATAATGATGGCGTATTAAGATCGCCTTCAAAATATGATTTAAGTGCGGTGGTATAATCTATCTGTCCTGAGTTTATTTCTGGAGCTTTACCGAATCATGTCATCAAAAATATATGTAAATAACTGTTGTATGAAGTATATTCTGTTGTATTTTTACTTGAAGGGTCATCTGATTTAATATATACAAGATTTTTTGACGAATCTTTGTAATTTGGTGTTAAACCATCTGTAGTTGCATCGAAATACATAGCTTTATTTATATCATATAAATATTTAGTAAAACCTGTAAATTTTGAAGTATCCCCTATTGTAAACTGTAATGAATTATCTTGCGGTCTTTGATCGTCTTCTTTCCCTGTTGCTGGATTTAATGTTTTTGCGTAATTTACAGAAGAAAAGAGATCAGAAGTTAGCAGATCACCTCTAAAAGTAGAAACATCTAGATTTGCCTTTTTTATGTCAGGACTTTTTAGTAAATTTTCGTATTGATCTCTTACATCAGAGGATGTTGAATTAGTATTTTCATACCCCAATTTAATAATACCTTTGCTTGGAGAATTTTCTCAAGATCACAAAAATAACTTTGCAAACCACTTATTATTACCACCTTTAAGATCATTTTCTAAAGTATTACCACTGCCTGTACTTATACCTGCATAAATTTCATCACCTAATTGGTCAGTCATTGTAATATTATTTTGATTTGAAGTTCAATCACTATAAACTTCTTTTAATCTGTTTATTAAACCTTTAGGTCCAGTAACGGCAACCTCTTCTGAACTTACTACTTTAACTTGGAATTCTGAAGAATTTCATTTTTTGTTATCGATTACTTTTGAATCAAACAATGAATTAATATTTTGAGTAATATCATTCTTAACAGTACTTGCATCGGGAGTTTGTGAATTAGAATCTCTTTTTCCAAATTTTACATAAATTACACCATTAGAGTTAAAGTAACTATTGCTTCCTGAAGATGATGATAAGTTAGAAAAATCTTTAGCAATAAAGTAACTAGATGAACAAATAGCTATGATTCCGCCAACACCAATTATTGATGAAATTAACAACCTTGTTATTCTGTTTCTTTTGTTTGTTGCTTTTCTTTTTTGAATTATTTTATTAATGACTTCCGAGTGTTTTATTACACTTGGTGTCTGCTTGTCTTTTTTAAATAACATAATATAAACAAATTATAAATTATTTATCAATTATGATAAAGCATTTTTTAATATATTTTTAAATATCTTTACTTTTCTATTCAATGAGTTTTTCTTAAAGAAATAACAAATGAACATATTATTAAAGTTGCTAATATTCAAGTGTTAGGTACAAGGGGTAAGTTGAATAATAATGAGGGGGTAAAAGTAAACTTATAAACTACAATACCAGAAACAGTATGAGATAGAAGAATTACTCAAGGTAAAAGCAAACATAAAACAACAGCTATTTGTCATTTTTTTTCAATTATTAATGATCTTGTGAAGAAGAAAGATAGCATAACTATTATCATTGGAACTAGGTAATCACCGAATATAGAGGCCCATGTTCCTTGCGTTAATGGAACTAATCCTCTAGAAACATCACAAAAATAATAAGTTGGTGTTATTACTAAAAAAATTAAAAAAACTTTTCAAAATTTTTTAAAAATAATTGAAGTTAGTGCTATGCCGATTAGCGGTAGTTCTGGATTTAATCAAATAATGCCTATCGGAAATAAATACCGTATCGCAATAAAGATAAAATTAATCGAGAGAATAAGTGCAATTTTGGTTACATCTTCTACTTTATATTTTTTCTTTGTGGCTTCAGGCTTATTTATATCTTGGTTTGATAACTTAATTGGTAATGAATTTTCATTATTCTTTCTATTTTTTATTTTTTTCATAGTTATTATTTCTTATTCTTTTATTATACATAAATTAATTATTTTTCTTTATTAATCTAAATGCTGTAACAATTCCTACTCCTTTTTTTCTTAACAGTGAATTAAATTTTTCAAAATCAACTTTATCTTTAAAACCAAACATTTTAGTTGAGATAGAATTTTGAATTGAAATATGATTATAAATATAGATAATAGTTATTTCATTTAAAAAAAATAAATCAATAACGAAAACTTTATAGTAGTTTAAATTTGATTTAATAACTATAAAATCTTTATCACACTCGACCACTAAACCTTCTACTTTATATAAAAACATCCTGATATATATAGGATGTTTTTATTAAAATTTTGATTTTTTATCTTCTTTTTCTTCGAGTCTTTTATTTTTAAAAGAATTATATTTAGTTTTAGTTTTAGCTAATGTTTTTTTAGTTTTAGCGTGATAGTGATCTATTATACCGAAGTATCACAATAGACCTACAGCTAATGCAAGCACTACAATAACTATTATTGGTACTCCTATAACTAAAAATCAATTAATTGGTTTTTTCTTAGCAGGTAAAAAGTTAGGATATTTATTATCATTATATTTAGCCATACTCGAAGAAATATCTAAAAATTTAGTTTTTGCTGTGTAATTCCTTGGATTAGAAGGGTCAGGATCGGTAACGTCTGGTATATTTGTAGGTGGGTTAAATAAATTATAAACATCTTGCTTTATATTTGTATTTGGATTTGGATTTGCTCCTGATGATGCTGAATCATTAAACGCTTTTGCAGCTTTCATTGATTCATTTGAATAATCTGTATTTAAATTATTTATAGATATTTTTAAAGCACCTAAATCTGCTGATGTATGATTTTTTTTATTGTCTACCTTAAACAAGACATCCCCTTGAGAATCTGATTGTGGAATTACATAATTTTGATATCAATTATTAAGATCTCCTAGTAAACCATAAAAAGAAGGATCTAATGTTAGTGAAGATGAGGTAGGATGATTAGATAATGTATTACTTAAAGAAAAAATAAAATTACTTTGCACTTTATCTAAAGTTAAGTTTTCAAAAGTTTTTCTACTTGGTTCTTTATCTTTTGGCATGTCTTTTTCATTCATAAAAAGTGTATTAAAAGGGTTAGCATATCAAGCGGATGTTAATCATTTTTCCATTTGAAAAGAAGTAAACTTATCAATTTGTTCTTTATCTGGCGCTAAATGAGCCATTATTCCTGATTCTTCAGATATTTGACCCAAAAAGCCAAAAACTAAATTATCAATTCAAGAATTTGTTGGGTCTGAAGATAATGTTCAAGCCCCTGCATCATATTTAAAATTATCGCTTGAAGGTCCATTTATAATCATATTTTGAAATAAGGTTTCAGAAAGTTCTGGTGATATTTTATAATTTTTTAATGTTTCATTGAAATAACTTAGTCCGGTTTTTAACACTTCGGGGGTAAATTCATTATTAAATGAAGCTTTTTTTAGATCAAAGAAATTTTCGAATCCATTTATTATTATGTGTGATGATTCTAATAATGGTATTTCTCCTGCTGTGGTACCACTACCACTAGTAATAGTAAGCGCAATAGGTGCAGGTGAGGTGGTCGAAGACATTGTAAATTTTGGATTAGGATTTGAATAACCTAATTCCTTAGCGGCTCCTATCAATTCATTTCTCAGATCGGGATCGTTATATTGGGTTTTAGTTGCATCCTTATTAATATTATTATAATTATTTAAGATATCTTCGAAAGTATTATAGTTATAAACTGCGGCTGGTATTTGCGGGGTGCTCCCTAAATTATTATCTAATTTTTGATCAGCATGAATAAAATCATCAGAAGTTTGATTATCTATAGCACTAAAATTATCACTTTTATGATTTATAAAGCTTGTTGATGAAAAGCTCAATGCTACTGCTCCCATTAAAGCTATTATTTTAATTTTAAAATTCATTAATGTATCCCCTTCTCTTTAAATTAATTTGAAAATTAACTACTTACTATCATTTTCTTTTTTAATATTATTGTCAAATTTAATTTTGTATTTATAGAATTGATGTCCTTTATAGGCAACCATTAATATTAATGTTGCTACAACTATTGCTGTAAGTGTATATAAAATTATTTTTAATGCGGGTAACCCTGTCGATTCATTATCATTAAAAGAATCTATGTAACCAACTTCATCATCAAAAGTGCTCATTAAAGGAACTCTTTCTCCTGGTTTTGGTTCACTTATTAATTGATTATCATATGAAAATGCTTCAACTTTATTTTTGAAGTCCGACAAGACATCTTTAGAGATTTTTTTATCATTATATATAACTTGACCTGGATTAAAACTCGGATTTATAATTTTAGTCCCATTAACTTTATTGGTAAAATTGTAAGTTGATTTAGATATTTGATAACTATCAGCTTGATTAGAAAGTGTATTTAGTAAATATTGTGTTCAATTATCTGAAGAAGCTTTACCCCCGGCACTTAGTAGTGTTCCTCAAAAAGGCATACCATCAGTAAATGCGGTTTTTGTTAGATTACCTTGAGAATCAACATAACCATCAGCCGCTCCTTTTCCTATACCTTTTGAACCTTTAAAGGCTTCAAAAACTATCCCTTTATCCTTAGAATCTTTTATATTAATAGTGTCTAATAATCTAAATGGTTTAGTTATAGATTTTACATTTATACTCAGATTTTGATTTATTATTTTAGAAAGATCGGCTGTTCCCTGGTTATCAGAAAAAACATCATTGTTTGTTAAGTTAGAGGCCAAAGGTGTATCACAATAATTGTTGAATAATTTTGTAAATATATCTACTCCGTGTAATTGGTTATTGAAACTTAATTTGTTTGTAGCATATAAAAAATTATTTAAATACTCTGCAGAAAATAAGTCTTGACTCGTTGAGTACTTTGCATTTGTTGTTGTGGATGGTAAAAGATTTTTAAATGTTGGTATTGCTTCGTTTACTGAAAAGGATTCTTTATTTATAGTGAACATTAAATCTATTAGTTGTTGGATATAATCTTTCGTTACTTTATCTGCATCTGTTAATATTTGAGCACTTCCCGCACCTGAGTCGAATTCTTTTTGTAGAAATTCACAAAAAGAAATGTAAAATGTTTTAATGATATTTTCGCCTGCTGTATCACTCAACTCGAAAGTTTTAGTGGCTGGATTCGGATTAGTCATTATTACTGGAGTATCTAGATTTTTTAGCATATTAGATAAACTAAAAATACTATTATCGGTAGAACTTGATAATCCTGAATTCATAAACTTAGTAATAAATTTGTCTAAGTTTGCAGCATCCGGAACTGCTTTAACAAAGTTAGGGTCGAATGTTTTAATGGTATTAGTTATATTTTCTAATTGAAATCAAATTTTATTAGATGAAGGGTCAGCTGCACCTAGATTAACTTTTAAGTTATGATTATTAATCTTTTGATTTTTGCTTGTTGTGTACGAAATATTATTAGCCATTACATTAGTATCTTTTTTATGTGAGTTTGTACAAAATACAGAACTTATTGAAGATATTGTTGCTAATGTTAAAAGTAATTTTTTCATAGTTATTCTCCTAATTCTTCACTATCATAGTGTCTCTTTGCATGCACAAGTGTTCTATGTTCTCTTAGAGCGTAAATCAAGTATACAATAAGTGCTACTCCTGCTACACTCCCCACTACAATTATTCATTTGTAAGAAGATTTTTCTTTTTGACCTATAGACTCTTGAACAGATCATTTACTTAGTACTGTTGATAAATTACCTAGATAATAATTTGTAAGTGACAATTTAGCTTTTGAAGTATCATTAATCAAGTCATAGTATTCACTATATTGTTTTTGTGAGTTATTGTAATCAACAAGACTATTAGAAAGATCCTTTAAGTCATTATTATATTGCTTAACATCATAGTTTGATTTATTAGGACTAAAAAAGTAAGGATTAACATTAGAATCAAGTGTTTTTCTACTTTGGAATTCGTTGTAAGTGAAGTCAGAATCTTTTTTAGTTGGTGCTTTACCTTTTCACAAATATTTAGATAGTTCTGAAGAAACAAATCCAAAAAAACCATTAGGGACTAGTGTACCTGGAATTGAACTAGTACCAACATTAACTCCAAAAAAATTTTTGAAAATTTGAGCATAGATATTATTATTTTTGGTCACATTAAAAGCTTCATAGAATAAGCTTGAATCATGATCATTAACGTCTTTTGGGACTTTTGGTTTATTTACTATTTCATCAAAGTAATTATCTATTAAACGAGAATACTGAGGAGATGAAGGATTAGAAATTGCCTTAAATGAAGGAGAAGAAGAATCTTTTTCTAACCAAATAGGCATATCTCCATACAATATATCTCCGATAGATGCATAATTTATAATTGCATATAATTCATTAACATTAGCCGGTAAGTTAGCGACGTTAATTAACTGGTCTGGCCCTTTTCCCGATAAATCTTTTATAGGGGTGTTTAAGTATGTACTTTGAATTTCCCTGTAGTTAAAAGTTGAGGGATTGGGGACACTAGCTCCGTATGATAAAGTGAAATAATTGTATTCACCTTTATTAAATGATGGATTGCTAAAATCTACTTCTCCTAAAGGAGAAAGTTTGTCTTTGTCTGCATCTGTTGTTTCTCCGGGTCACCTTCACTGAAGATGTTTACAAATTTCATCAGTAGTGGTTGGGTGTTGAACGGTGTTATCTATCATATCTTTTACAAATTCGCTCTGATAAATCGCTATGTGTCCTTCCGGTTTACTAAAATCAAAACCCCCAAATCCTCCATCAGCGGCGCGATCATAGTCAAATACATCAGAAAGTGGATTCTCAACATAACTTCCTGGAGATGTAACTCCGCCTTTTAGGTTTATAAATCCTTCATTATTTATATTACCACCAAAAAGTAGTCTGAATTCAAGATTATCTCAATATGATTGGTCATCAGATGCTCCAGCACCAAAATCAGATGCGAAGGTTTTTATCATAGAATCAACAAAGTAATCCGTTAATAGAACTTCATTAAAATGTAGGATTTTTGTGTCTGTGTCGGTTCAGGTAATCTTTCCTTTAAATTTAGGTTTAGGTGTTGCTGCATTCGCATCCATTTCCATTCCATTATTTTTAGTAAAATCACCTTTTAGAGAGTTTGGATAGTCTCATATTTTATATTGAAAGCTACTATTATTATCAGATAAAGCTTTTGCTCTTTTAAAAAATGTAGATCCTAAATTTCCAAAATCTGAAATTATTTTGGAATTAGAAGTTTGACCACCTTGTCCATTTGCTCCAGCCGTTAAATCAACACCAGAAACAACTCACGATGTGTCTAGATTATCTTGGCCATCTATCTTTGCATTATTAGCTTGAGGGAAGTTTCCTGATTTACCGTTTTTTGTAGAAGAATAAGATAGTTGGGTTAGATTAAAAGGACATAACGGTAGAACATTCTTGTTAGCGTTTCCTATACTTATCATCGATTTTTTTGCATCATCTTTCCTAAATTTTGTTAAATCAGGTAATGTTGGAGCGGCAAATTTTATACCTTGTAATACTTTTTTTGTAAAATCTTCTCCATCAGCAGAACCTATTTTAGAAGTATTCATAGCTATTGCTACCGTTTTTGCATAAGGTATAAGTCCATATCATAAATAATAATTTAGTTGGGCTTGTATCGGAAAGATTTCTGAACCTGTAGATGATGACTGATTGTTTGAAGTTGCTCAATTAATTTTATCTGCTCATGTTGGAGAATCATCACCATAAATGTTTTGATTGCTATTAACTGAAGTACCAGATTTTTGATCAAAGAAGTGGCTATCTTTTGAAGCTGAAAAAACAACAGATGAAGCAATACTTACACTTAGAGTTAATGTTAATAAATGTTTTTTTAAATTATTCATAAACCCTTCTTTAAATAATATTTATCTAATTATAAAAGAAAAAAGTCTAAAAATAAACTTTTTAAGAGTTTTATTTTTCATAAATTTTTGCCAATTTTAATAGTCTGAGGTTAAGTCTCTATCAACTGAATCAAATTCTTTTATATCAAAATCTTCATCATCTTCAGAATAATCATTTCCACTAGAATAAATATCATCACTCTGATCTCTTAAAGACACTTCTTGGACCTCATTGTCATCATCACTTCAATAATCATTTAAATTTATTTCATCATCTGAATTATAGCTTTCTTCTTGACTATCTTTTTTCACAAAAGTTTCATAATCATCACTTCAATAATCATCTAAATTATCATTATTATTATCTTCTAAATTTTCACTTGAAAGTTGTTTTTTTGCTTCCTTGTAAGGTTCATCTTTTAGGTATTGATTATCTATGGCTTCATCTAGTTCTAGAAAGTCTTTTTCTTCATTTTTCAATGATATTACTTCGTCAAAGTCACTATTATTTTTATCTACATTTGATTCTTCATAATCACCTTGATTATCTACAACATATTCATGGCCATCTTGACAATATTCATTTTGTGATTGCTCTTGAGGGCAAACTTCTTGTGAATTTTCAATTTTTGTAATATCGTCACCCTGCTTTAAAGAGTTATTTAGTGAGTTCTTAAAATTATTATGTCCATATTTCACAATTTCTTTTAATTTTCTTTTATGTTCTATTAAGGATTCCAATATTGCTATTTTTTTATTTATTGCAGCAATATGGTTCTCTTTTTTTGATTCACTTATATTTAAATTATTTTTAATAGATTCTTTAAGCTTTTTTAATTTAGTTACTTCATCATCTGGACGTTTAGTAAAATAAAATTTTTGAATATTTGGCATAGTTTTATTATTCGCTATATTTTGGGATCTGCTAAACCCTTTAAGAGCAAGAACTTGTTTTCTTGCAGCAGACTTTCTTTTTAGTAATGAAGAAATAAAAATAACAATAATCAAAGCTAAAAAAGAAATTGAAATAATCACTATAAATTTAATATTCATAATATTATTTTATTACTTTTTAATTATTTTTTTAACATTTAGTTGCTTATCTCTTTCGGCATTAAAGCTTTATTTCTTTTATGTGCACTTTTATTATGTAATGATTCTATTCTCTTTTTAGAGTCATGATTAATAGTTTCACCTTCTAAATACATATCTATTTCTTTATAAGTAACACCTAAATCATCTTCATCTTTTTGACCTTCAAAAAGGGATGCCGAAGGTTCCCTTTCGATAATTTCTTTCGGAACATCTAACAATCTTGCTAGTTCATAAACTTGTCCTTTATTTAAATGAACTATTGGCAATAAATCTGCTCCGCCATCGCCAAATTTTGTAAAATAACCTAAATGTCATTCGCATTTATTGTCTGTACCAGCAACTAAGTAATTTAATGAATTTGCAAATGAGTAAAGGGTTGTCATTCTTAATCTTGGTTTAATTTGCTGTTTAGCAAATTCAGATGTTTGTGGTAATTCGTTTAACAAAGATTTAAATGTATTAGTTAGATCTATTGTGTTTAATTCTATCGATAATTTATTACAAAGTAATTTAGCATAATCCTCATCCTTGGGAATGCTAGAACAAGGCATAGCTACAAAAACAGAATTTACTCCTGATTCTTTCACTAAGCTAGCAACTACTGCAGAATCTATTCCTCCTGACACTCCTACAACATAACCTTTTGTATTGGTATTTTTAACTGTTTCTTGCAAAAACTTAATTAAATAATCTTTATATTCTTTTATGTTCATTATTGTTCCCATACAAAGTGGAAATCATAAATTCTCACTTCATCTCCTTCTTTAACTCCTGCATCTATTAATTTTGAAAATACACCTAAATTTTCTAATCTTTTGTTTATTAGTAAATAGTTTTGATCTGAGATCAGAGGTATTTTTTCAAATATTTTAGCTACCTCTGAAGATTCTACGTAATAAATATTTTTACTTCTTCTAACTTTAATTGGATCAAATTTAGTGTTTTTTAAAGATATCACTTTTCTATCATCTTCAATCATTTCATTTGGTGCTTGTTTTACTTCAATAAATAATTTTTCTATAAGTTCTGAAGTATTTTTTCTTTGTATAGCACTAATTGTAAGCATTTCGATATTTTCTTTTTTAAATAGATCATTTAGTTTATTTATGTCTTCTGGTTCCATAGCATCAATCTTATTTAAACAAACAATTTGTTTTTTCTTAGAAAGTTTTAGAGAATATTGTTTTAATTCCTTGTTTATATTTAAGTATCTATCAAAAATTTCTTGAGGACATAATTGAGCACCATCAAGAAGGTGTAATAATATTTTAGACCTTTCGATATGTTTTAAGAATTTTAGTCCTAATCCTTTCCCTTCAGAGGCCCCTTCGATTAATCCTGGAATATCTGCAACAACAAATGTTTGTAATGATTTAGTTTTAACTACACCTAAGTTGGGTGTTAATGTCGTGAATTCATAACCTGCTATTTTCGCCTTTGCAGCACTTATAATACTTATTAGCGTAGATTTTCCTGCATTCGGATATCCCACTATTCCAACGTCTGCTAATATTTTTAACTCAATAGTGGCTTCAAAAGCTTCACCCATTGAACCATTTTCACAAAGTCTTGGGGCGTTATTTGTTCCCGTTTTAAAAGAAGTATTCCCCCTCCCTCCAGTTCCACCTTTAGCGATCAAATATTTTTTTCCTAGAGAAAAAATATTTGCAACAACTTTATTATTAATTTTAACAACTGTACCTACTGGGACTCTGATTACTTTATCTTTTCCTTGAGCACCTGTTTGGTTTTTAATGTTTCCGTTTTTCCCATCATTACCTTTTATTGATTTACTATATTTCAAATCTAACAAAGATGTAACATTTGTATCAGCTTCAAAATATATGTCACCACCTTTACCGCCATCTCCACCAGATGGTCCACCTTTAGGGACATATAGTGCAGTATGAAAAGCGATGATTCCATCTCCACCTTTACCTGCTTGTATTTTAACTTTGCAAAAATCTATAAATTTCATAATTATACCTTCTATTATTTTAACTTAATTAAAAAACAAGGATATTATAACTCCTTGTTTTTTAATTATTTATTTGGGTAAATACTTACTGCTTTTCTAAATTTAGAAATTCTTTCGTATTTTACATACCCGTCTGTTAGAGCAAATAGAGTATCATCTCCGCCACGGCCAACATTGTTGCCTGGGTGAATTTTTGTTCCTCTTTGGCGATATAGAATGTTTCCTGCTTTTACTAATTCTCCATCGTATTTTTTAGCACCTAATCTCTTAGAACGAGAATCTCTTCCGTTCTTTGTAGATCCTACACCTTTTTTAGAAGCAAATAATTGTATATCTAAAATAAATTTAAATTTCATTTTTGTTCTCCTTAATTTCTATGTGTTTACGGTTACTGTGAGATATCGTTTTTAATTGGATAATTAAAGTTCTTATAATAACTTCAACATTACCTTCATGTTTTTCAACAATTATTTTTGCATATCCAGACTTTAATTCAAAACGAACTTTATCTTTTCCCGACATTTCATTTACTGCGTTAAATCCACCAGTAATGATTGAACTCACTGCAGCGCACACTAGGTCATTCCCATACGGACCTGACTCAGCGTGACCTGTTACCGTTAATTCCTTAACAAGGTTATTTGTATAAACTACCTTTACTTTTATCATCTATTTAGCTGATGATTCTATGCTTGTAATTTTTACTCTTGTATAAGGTTGACGGTGTCCTTGTTTACGACGAAGGTTAGATTTTGCTAAGTAACGTAAGACTTTAATTTTCTTACCTTTACCGTGTTTTTCTACTATACCTTCTACTTTTGCCCCTTTAACATAAGGGTTTCCGAAAGTCTTATCTAAAAAAAGAACTTTATCAAAAGATATTGTTTCACCTTCGGTAGCTTCTAGCTTTTCAACGAAGATAATAGCATCTTTCTCAACGCGTATTTGTTTACCGCCAGTTTCAATGATTGCAAACATGCTAAATCCTTTCATATTTTAGTTTCTAAGACTCGCTATTGTGGCAGCTCTAAAAGAACTTTCAAACCATTTCTATGCGGTTGTAGACTTTAATAAGACTTACAACATGAAAATTATACATTATTAATTATTTTTTACAACTTAAAAATAACCGGGTTGAAATCCATTCTGGTCATGATTTAAAAAGTTATCTTGTCCACCAGAATAATGATCATGGTTCTTAAATGGCTCCATCTCTAGTGATTCTATTTTTTGGATACCATAAACGAATTCCATCATTGTTTCAGGAGTAAAAGTTATTCCTACTTTTATTTTTTGTTTTTCTATTTTTGTTAATTTCCTCATACTTTTAATAGGAAATTATCTAAATTATTTAATTGAAATTATTTTGAAATTTTTTGTAGTATTTGAAATTATTATAAAGGCTGATTCACCTTCACTCTTATAAAATGTTGCTTTAGCAACTGGAGATTCATTTGATATTCTCATTGGTTCTGATAATGGATCGCTTTCAATAGCTGAAACAATTTGAAACGTTTGTTTCTCTTTGTTTGAATATTGAATAGTAACTATACTCCCCATTTTAACTATTTTTCTATCTTTGTCGTCTTCTTTAATTATTTCCGCATTTTCAAGAATGTTTTGAATTTCTAAAATACGAGCTTCGACTTCACCTTGTTTGTTTTTTGCTGCATCATAATCTGAGTTTTCACTTAAATCACCTTGTGATCTAGCTTCTTTCAGTTCTTCTATAACTGATGGTCTTATAACATTAATTAAGTTATAATGTTCTTTTTCAAGCTTTTCTTTACCTTCTAGTGTTAAAAATATTTTATTTTCTTTCATAATAACCTCTAATTTCTATTACATTGATAAATTATAACAAAATTATATTTATTTAAAATCCATTATTTTTATCTAAATAAGATTGTAGAATAACTTTTGCACTAATAGCATCTTTATATTTTTTTCATTCTGTTTGCTTTTTATTCATTGATTCAAACTCTTGCTTAGCTATTTTTGTAGAATAACTTTCATTAAAAGTTTTAATTGCTACACCTTTATTCTTAAAATATAAATCACAATTATTAGCGAATTTTTCTATTTCATTTTGAATGCTAAATTTTTTTTCATTGTTTAATGATTTTGGCATCCCTATAATTATTTCTTTTATTTCATAGTCAGATAATGATTTTTCTAATTCAGACAAAAGATTATTATAGTCTGGCTTATAATCGATGGAATAGCACTTGGTAGCAATTTTATTTGAGTAATCTGAAATGGCAACCCCTACTTTCTTTAAACCGAAATCTAGTGCTGCTGTTCTTGGGTTTTTATTTAAAATCATCTTCTAATAAACTCACTAATTTATCTTTTTTATTTAGGGAAATAGATCCTTGAACGGCATCCAGAGAACCCCCACCTCTACCTTCAAGAGTACTAAATATCTTATTACCTAAAGCTTTAAGGTTATGCTTAAATTCTTTATTATTCAATAAAACTATCGACCCTTCGTTGCTTGTACATATAAATGTTTTTAGTTCAATAGATTTTAATGATTCACATAATTGTCTTAATAATTTTGGATTAGATATTTTCGTTTCTATCAAGTTAAAATTTTTTCCATATTTAATTAGAAATTCGTCATTAGAATCTTTTTGAGATATTAGTTTTTTAACTTCTGCCAGAATTCTAGAAAATTGTTTATTCTCTAATTCTTTTGATAATTTAGCTACTTCTTTTTTAAAAGCAGAAATATTATCTCTCTCCAGTGAGACCTCTAAATAAGATTTTGGGTTGCTAAACCTTTCAAGTATTTTAGAAGCTTCATTATCCTTTGAAACTAATTTATCTTTTATTCATTGATTTAATTTTTCTAAGTCAGATAGGTATATTTGTTTTAAATTTATAGCTAATTGGTTATAGTAATTTTCAATGTTTGCATTCTTTGTTATCGCATCAATTCTATAATGACCTGCACCTTTAGACTCAAAAGATATTATTTCAACTGCTTCAATTTGAGAAGTATTTTTAACATGCGTTCCTCCACACAATTCATTAGAAATGTTTCCGTATCCAACAACTCTAACTATGTCTCCATATCTATCTTCAAAATTCATTCTTATATTTTCTTTTTTAGCTTCTTCTATAGTTAATTCTTTTGTTGTTATTGGAATTGACATATTTATAAATTTATTGGTTTGATCAACAAACTTATTAATTAATTCTGGAGTTATTTTTTCTTTAGTAAAAAAATCTAACCTTAGTCTTTTTTCATCTAGAAAACTCCCTGATTGAGGGATTTTATTTCCTAATATTTTTTCAATAGCTGCACCAATTAAGTGAGTAACGGTGTGATTAGAAGATATAAGCTCTCTTATTTTTTCATCATGAATTAGTTCAATTTTTTGGCCAATTTTTAAGATTCCTTCTTTTACTATAATTTTATGAATTATTGAATTACCGGGACCCTTTTGAACGTCAACTATTTCAGCTTTCCCGGTTTCTCATTTAACTATTCCTTTATCTGATGTTTGCCCCCCAGACTCAGCATAGAAAATTGTGTGATTGGGAATAAACATACCCTCTTCACCTTGCTTTAATTCATCAGTCTCAGTATTAATATCTTTCATTAAAAATATTAAATTTGCCTGTGTTGATGAAGATTCATATCCGATAAAAGTTGTTGTTATTTTAGATAATTTTTCTTGAAGATTGCTTTGGGCTGACATCGCTTTATCAAAATTTTGATTAGCTCTTGAATTATTTATGTGTTTCTCTAATTCTGAACTAAATCCTTTTTCATCAATTTCAATGCTTTGTTCTGAACAAATTTCTTTTGTTAATTCAAACGGAAATCCATATGTATCGAATAACTTAAAGGCTTCTCTCCCTGAAACTTTTTTATTCTTCCGAATTAGTTCATAAAGCATTGACTGACCATCTGTTAAAACATTATGGAATCTTTCTTCTTCTTCTTTTATTACTTTTTTAATCATCTCTATATTGTTTTTTAAAGATGGGTAAGATTTACTCATTTTGTTAACAACTGTATCTACCAAAGAAAACATAAAAGGTTTTGTTATATTTATTTTAGTACCAAATAAAACTGCTCTTCTTATCAACCTTCTTAAAATATAGCCTCTCTCTTTATTAGAAGGCAATGCTCCATCTGAGATAGCAAAAGTTACTGCTCTTATATGATCAGATATTATACAAAAGGATTTATTAACTTCAGTTTGGTTTTTTGTGGGATTAAAATAGTTTTCTTTTAAATATTTAAATGATGTTAGTTTTTCGATTTCTTTTATGATCACTTGAAATAAGTCAGTATCGAAATTAGTATTTCCTCCTTGAGAAATACAAACTATTCTTTCTAATCCTGCGCCGGTATCTATATTTTTTTGTGGTAGCACTTTATAATTATCGCTACCATCATTATTAAATTCAGAGAACACAATATTTCATATTTCAATATAACGATCATTTTCTATGTCATCTTTTAAAAGTTTTATACCTTGATTACTAGAATCAAATTTTTCTCCTCTGTCGTAAAATATTTCTGTATTAGGACCACAAGGTCCTTCTCCTACATCTCAAAAATTTGTGTCTTTTTTACCTTTTATAAGTTTTTCGTCTGGTAATTTAATTTCATTTAATCAAATATCTATCGCATCTCTATCTTCTTCAAATACTGTCACATATAAAAACTTAGGATCTATATCTAGTCATTTTTTTAAAGTTAAAAAATCTCACGCATACTTGATAGCTTCTTTTTTAAAATATCCGCCAATAGAAAAGTTTCCTAGCATTTCAAACATTGTATGATGTCTAGCTGTTGATCCTACATTTTCTATATCATTTGTTCTTATAACTTTTTGGTAGTTAGTTAATTCTTTTTTTGGTGGTTTTTTTGTTCCTGAAAAATATGGCTTTAAAGTTGCCACACCCGAATTTATTCATAGTAATGATTTATCGTTATTTGGTATTAAAGAAACTGGCTCTAAATGGTGGTGTCCATTTTCTTTAAAAAAATTAACTCATAAATCTCGGATTTGATTTGAATCAAGTTTTTTCATATTTTATATTTTCCATTTCTTGTCGTAAACATCATTCATAATAGCTTTTAAAGTTGTTATTGTCGGTGTTGCTAGGAATGCACCTATTGGGCCAAATAAAGCAAAGAATAAAGAAATTGATATTATTATTGTTATTGGGTGGAGTTTTGTTCTTTTACTATATATGTATTTTGTAGATATTATATTTTCTACTATTACAGCAAGAGCACACCCGGATAACGCTATTACTAAAGGTTCTCAATTTCCCGTTTGTGTCAATGTTAGTATCCCGGCTATTGCTATAGGAATAGCCCCTATTCAAACACCAACTAAAGGAATAAAAGCCATTAAACAGAAAAATAATGTAAAAAATAAGAACCCTTCTTTATAAAAAAAACCGTTACCTGCATAACCAGCTATTATTTGAAAAGTTATACATATAGTAAATAACAGCAATTGATTCGTAGCTACAGCTTTTGCCCACGCCACTATAGAATGCTTGAAAGCTTTTGAAATTTTTGTCTTTTTCTCATCATCTTCTGTTGGTAAGTTGTCTACAATAACATTTGTAAAACTCTTATATTTACCAACTATAAAGTATGAAAAAAACATCGAAAAGAATATTATTGAAATTATTGTAGCAAACACAGGAAAAAATGTTATCATTTTTCCTACTAAAAAAGTTGGAGATGTATCGGTTTGGACTGTAGTTAGTAAGTCAGCCACATGTGCTACTGGAATTGAATTATTGAAAGCTAATGAAAAATATAATATTAATTGAGATATTGCGCCAATAGATGCAATCCTTATGTCGTGATTCTCTGTTTTAACAAGACTGCCGGATTTATCAAATATTTCTACTTTCAAAGTTAGTACTTCATTGTGGATATTCATAATGAATATTTTAGCATGATCACCCGTCGAAGAGATTGAGGCTATTCAACTTTGTAACTCCGATCCATTTGTTAATTTTAAGTCATCGATAAGTTTAGTTAAAGCACTGTTTGATCCCATGAAAGGGCCATACATAGTAGAAATTTGCACAACTAAAAGATATATAGCACCAACAATTATTGCTAGCGCTATAAGCAAGAATATTGTTAGAAAAATTCCTTTTCAAATACCCGTACCTAGCTTAAACTTATCTGCAAAAAATAAAATCACAGGGTTCATTATTCAGCCAATAAGTATTGCTAAAAATAAAGGAATAAAGCAAATAAATAGTCTATCCAGCGTTCCTCTAACCGAAATAAAAAAGAACAAAGCGATAATGCTTAGCAAACCTATAAATAATAATCTATTTACTTTTTCATTTTTAAATAAATCTAACTTTTGCTTAAATTTTTTTTGTTTTGATTCTTTTTTGTCCATAATGTATTTATTATATAACTTTAAAATTGTTTAGACATATTTTTTAATAAAAAGGAATAATTATTTAATTATCCCTCCACCTAAGCAAACATCATTTTTATATAAAACAGCGAACTGACCGGGAGTTATCCCTTTGAGATTATTTTTAAAAATAATTATAATATTTTTTTTATCTTCACACACTTTAACTTTAACTTCCTCTAGTTTTTGCCTATGTCTGAATCTAGCCAAACATTCAAAGTTATTTTCTATGCAATCCTCTATTCAATTAAAATCTTCCACTTCACAATGATCTTTAAATAAAAATTTATCTTCATCACTAGCAGCAACATATAATATTTTTTTATTTACATCTTTATCAACAACAAAATAAGGTAGGGGTGTTCCGCCAATATTTAGCCCTCTTCTTTGCCCTATAGTGTAGTACATAACACCCGAATGTTCCCCTACAATTTCTTTTGTCTTAATATCTATTATTTTTCCTGGCTGATTTGGGATGTAATTTTCTAGAAATTCTTTAAAATTTCTTTCACCTATAAAACACACACCTGTGGAATCTTTTTTATCAAAATTAAGTAAATTATGTTTGTTGGCAATTTCTCTGACTTCTGGTTTAGTTAGAGACTCTAACGGAAAAATAACATTTGATAATTGTTTTTTTGAAAGCCCGCATAGAAAATAGGTTTGATCTTTGTTTTTATCTTTAGCTAGCATTAAGTGAGGTCCACTTTGGTCTCTTTTGACCTTGGCGTAATGCCCTGTTGCGATAAATTCTGCATCAAAATTTTTATTTACATAATCAGAGAAAGAACCAAATTTTATATATTTATTGCATAAAACGTCAGGATTAGGGGTTCTTCCTTTTTTATACTCATCTATAAAATATTTGAAAACATACTTTCAATATTCTTCTACAAAATCCACTCTGTGTAATTTTATGCCGATTTGGTTTGCAACCTTTTTAGCGATCAAGAAGTCTTCTTCTTGAGGGCAATGTTCCTTATTACTTTTGAAATTAATTTCATTATTTATAAAACTATCTCAATTTCTCATGAAGACACCCTCAACACTATAACCTTGTTCTTTCAAAATTATCGCACTAACAGAAGAATCGACTCCGCCTGAAAATCCCAAAATTACTTTATTATTTTTTTTCTGTGTCATTTATTTTTTTAACTTCAGTCTCGTTTTTTCATCTTAGTAAGATATTTATCCCAAATATTATTAAAAATACAGATAATATGCATAATAAATCTATAGCTACTCTTCCTACTCTTATTAAGTTCCCGAAAGGCTCTCTTAATATATCTACCGAATAAGTTGCTGGGAGTATTGGGGCGATAAGTCTAAAGAACGTATTCTCAGTTTCCACAGGAAATGTTCCTCCAGAAGTTACTAACTGCAAGACAAGTAAAACAATAAGCAAGAACCTACCAACATTATCACTACTAAATAATGAAAATATACTTGTTGTAATTAAAGAGAATAAAACCCCTATCGTTATCATAGAAAACAATGTAAATACATTATGGCCAATGTAACCAAATCTAAAACCTAGGATACATAATGCTACATATAAAATTGTTGATTGAATAGTGGCCGTTATTGCAACCATCCCTAGAGAATGCAAATACTTTCTCATGCGCGACATTCCTCCACGAAATGTTAAAAATAGTGATTGAATCAATCCACCAACTCATAAAGAAACGGATATAAAGAATGGAGCTAATCCAAAACCATATTCCTTATACTGGGAACCTGGTCCGTATATATTTGCTTCAATTAGCCTTAAGTCAAAATCACTTTTTCCGTTTTCTATATCAGATTTAACTTGGCCCTCTATTTTGGCTACAGCTTTCAAAATTATATTTGTTGAAGGATCTTTCTCTAGTTCAGCTATAATTTTCTGTATTGCGGGGTTGTTAGTGAACGTCTCTAACTCGTTCAATATGTTCAGAACTTCTTTTTTCAAATTAGGATCATTTTGTAATTTTGCAGAAGCATTTTCTAATATTCCTGTTGCAAAAAGATAACTTGCTAGGTAGTCAGATGTTGATAAAACAATTTTAAACTCATTAGCAATAATAAAGTTTTTTCTAAAGTTAATAAAGTATTTAACTTGTGGTTTTGGAGCACCCTTAACTGTTAGAAAATTATCTATTTTATCAAAAGGGTCTTTTGGTAATTCTAGTGCCATATAATAAGAATCTTGATGAGGTATGTATTGCTCATAAGATTTTAAATTTACATGCATCTTGATATCATCCAGCGCTATAACTCCATCTTTTGGTAGTTCTTTTTCTAAGGTTTCTTTAGTAGTTAGTTTTGTTATTGATGACGGCTTGTCGTCAGAATGATAAACAATAGCAACATTCAAGTTGCTAATATTTTCGAAAGGGTTTCAGAAGGCTGCAAGGTAAAAGAATCCATATATCAATGGGATTATTAAAAGTACACATCACGAAATAATCTTCATTTTAGAAGATCAGTATGCATTATAAAGAGATTCTCTAAAGCTATTTTGTTTTTTATGATTATTTTTTTTATTCAAAAAAACTCCTTATTATTTTTCTTATATTCATTATAAAGAGAAAATAAATAAGTTAAATAGTTCTTTGGTTTATTATTTATATCGTTAATAATATTATTTTTAATTGATTATTAATTTATTTTAAAAATTATTAAAATTAATGATTTTTAAAATAAAAAGTGTATAAAAAAATTGGCACCGCGTTATTTTCACCCTGAGGCTATTTTCACCGCAATAGAACTTAACTTCTGTGTTCGGAATGGAAACAGGTGTACCCTCTATGCTATTGGCACCAATAAAATGTTTATTTTTAATTATATCATTCTTTGAAAACTAGAATATCATCCACAAAAGGTATTTGTTTATTTTACCAAAAGACTATTTCTTTCGAAATTTAAAGTCTCTCGATTTATTAGTAATGGTTAGCTGAACACCTCGCAGCGCTTACACACCCATCCTATCAACCTCATCGTCTATAAGGAATCTTAACCCATTAAAGGGAGGGAAAACTCATCTTGAGGTTAGTTTCGCGCTTAGATGCTTTCAGCGCTTATCTATTCCGCACATAGCTACCCTGCGGTGCCGCTGGCGCGACAACAGGAGCACTAGGGGTGCGTCCACCTTGGTCCTCTCGTACTAAAGGCAGATCCTCTCAATTTTCCTACGCCCACAACAGATAGGGACCGAACTGTCTCACGACGTTCTGAACCCAGCTCACGTACCGCTTTAATTGGCGAACAGCCAAACCCTTGGAAGCGACTTCACCTCCAGGATGCGATGAGCCGACATCGAGGTGCCAAACCTCCCCGTCGATATGAACTCTTGGGGGAGATAAGCCTGTTATCCCCGGAGTAGCTTTTATCCATTGAGCGACGGCCCAAGCATTAGGAACCGCCGGATCACTAAACCCGAATTTCTTCCCTGTTCGACTTGTAAGTCTCACAGTCAAGCACACTTATACTTTTACGCTCTTAATATGATTTCCGACCATATTGAGTGTACCTTTGGGTGCCTCCGTTACATTTTAGGAGGCGACCGCCCCAGTCAAACTACCCACCTGACACTGTCCTCTGACCAGTTAAGGGTCACAAGTTAGGCTCCAAACAATATAAGGACGATATTCCAAGGGTGACTAAATCTGAGCTAGCGCTCAGACATCCGAGTCTCTCGTCTATCCTATACATACATTATTTAGAACCAATATCAAGCTATAGTAAAGCTTCACGGGGTCTTTCCGTCTAGTTGCGGGTAACCTGCATCTTCACAGGTACTAAAATTTCACCGAGTCTGCAGCCGAGACAGTTTAGGGATGATTACGCCATTCGTGCGGGTCAGAACTTACCTGACAAGGAATTTCGCTACCTTAGGACCGTTATAGTTACGGCCGCCGTTCACTGGGGCTTCAGTCAAAACCTTCGATCTTGCGATCTAAGCCTCTTCTTTAACCTTCCAGCACTGGGCAGGCGTCACCTTCTATACATCGTCTTACGACTTAGCAGAAAGCTGTGTTTTTGATAAACAGTTCCCCCTAACTCTTCACTGAGGGTCACTAAAAGTGACCATCCCTTCTTGCGAACTTACGGGATTATTTTGCAGAGTTCCTTAGCTACAGTTATCTCGCTCACCTTAGAATATTCTTCCTGACTACGTGTGTTCGTTATCGGTACGGGTTGCATGTAAATTAAATGATAGAAGCTTTTCTTGGAAGCGTGATGTCAATCACTTCGCTAATCTCCGAAGATTTCACTCGCCATAACACCTTGTCGTTAAGCCGTGCGGATTTGCCTACACGACCGACTTGGATGCTTAGCCCAGCATATCCAACAGCTGGGATGATCTAACCTTCTCCGTCACTCCGTCTCTCTACATGCAAGTACAGGAATATCAACCTGTTGTCCATCGGTTACGCCTTTCGGCCTGGCCTTAGGTCCCGACTAACCCTGGGAGGACGAACCTGGCCCAGGAAACCTTAGTCAATCGGTGTGAAGGATTCTCACCTTCATTCGTTACTCATACCGGCATTCTCACTTCTAACCACTCCACCCATCCTCACGGTTGAGCTTCAGCGCAGATTAGAACGCTCCCCTACCACTTAACTAATAAAATTAGTTAAATCCGCAAATTCGGTACAATACTTTAGCCCCGGACATTTTCGGCGCAGTGTCACTCGACTAGTGAGCTGTTACGCACTCCTTGGATGATAGCTGCTTGTAAGCGAACATCCTAGCTGTTTTAGTAACACTACATCCTTTACCACTTAGTATTGATTTTGGGACCTTATTTGACGATCACGGCTGTTTCCGTTTTGTCTATGAACCTTATCGCCCACAGACTGACTGCTAGACATGAAAGAATGGTATTCGTAGTTTAATTATATTCAGTACCTCGAGGTGAGGCCATTATATATTCAGAGCTCTACCCCCATTCTCCTTAATTCTAACGCTAGCCCTAAAGCTATTTCGGGGAGAACCAGCTATCACCCAATTCGATTGGAATTTCTCCGCTAAACACAGATCATCCGCGGTCTTTTCAACGAACGTCGGTTCGGTCCTCCAGTAGGTTTTACCCTACCTTCAACCTGTCCATGCTTAGATCATTGGGTTTCGGGTCTATGGCATCGTACTATACGCCCTATTAAGGCTCGCTTTCACTACGGCTCCGTCTCTACGACTTAACCTTGCACGACAACATAACTCGCCGGTTCATTCTTCAATAGGCACGCCATCAGGCATTAACGCCCTCTGACTTCTTGTAAGTATACAGTTTCAGGATTCTATTTCACTCCCCTCACGGGGTTCTTTTCGCCTTTCCCTCACGGTACTGGTTCACTATCGGTGACTGATGAATATTTAGGCTTACGGGATGCGCCCCGCAGATTCCGACAAGGTTTCACGTGCCTCGCCGTACTCAGGATACAACTCAGAGATTAATACATTTCGAATACAAGACTATCACTTTCTTTGGTGTAGCTTTCCAACTACTTTTTCTATGCATTAATTTTCTTACTCTTTAATGAATTGTCCTACAACCCCAACCGAAGTTGGTTTGGCCTGTTCCCTGTTCGCTCGCCGCTACTTGGGGAATCATTATTATTTTCTTTTCCTCTAGGTACTGAGATGTTTCACTTCCCTAGGTTCCCTACTCATAAGCTATGTATTCACTTATGGTTAACTATAAATAGTTGAGTTGCCTCATTCGGAGATCTCTGGTTCAAAGGCTATTTCCGCCTCCCCAAAGCTTTTCGCAGGTAATCACGTCCTTCATCGGTTATCAGTCCCAAGGCATCCACTATATACTCTTAGTAACTTTAAATTTCGATTTTGATAATTGTTTAAATATTTCAAGTTATTAAAAATAACTTAAAATTTGGTTTAATTTTAGTAAAATTTGTTAAAATTTACCTTTTGTAGAAAATTTTCTAGTTTTCAAAGAACAATATAATTTGCTCCAGTTTTTCAACCAAAGCACTATCTATTATAGACACTAAAAATTAAAAATCAAGTATTAAATGAAAATATTTTTTTAGTTTTTGAAAATACTTTTATCCCTATTTCAAAGCCTTATTATGGTAATTATAATACTTATAAAGATTATAAGCTTAAAACTATTTACCAATTATATGTTTTATAAGTATAAATAGCTTTACTCTCTTTATATAGTTATTCTTTGAAGCGAGGGCAAAGAAAAATTTATGCATAAATAAAAACACCTTCTGGCGTTTTATTTATTTTAATTTATTATTTAGATCTTTTTTTGAATCTCTTTTTTGAGAACTTAATCATCTGTTTAAAAGTTTTCTTATTTGTTTTAGATTCATCTTTTGGTAATTCTTCTTTTGCTAAATTTTCTTTATTGACATTTTTTTCTTCAGAATCACTTTTTGAGTTTATTTCGCTATCTTTTTTTTCAATTTCATTATTTTTAGTTTTAGAGATTTGAGGGTTTGTTTTTGTAGCTAATACAACAATGTTTGTTATAAAAGTTGACATTCATAATATTCCGAAAACTCCACAAAAACCAGCTGCTGTACTTACTGATACTTTTTTTCTCATTCCAGTTATTATTTGTAGTATAGAAACTACGATCATTGGCACTATAGTTAATGCTAATAATCAACTGTGTTTTAAAACATCTACTGCTTCTTTAGGTAGTGTTAATGATGGTTTGATTGGTATTATTACCGCAGCTGCATTTGGGTCATTAGAATTTATAGCTTTATTAGCTTCATCTATAGATTTCTCAATTTCTTTAATGTAATCCAATATAACTTTTACTTCATTTGATGAAGCAGTAACAAATTTTACAATTCCTATAGTAAGAATTGTAAATGTAGAGATTACAAGTAATATTTGGATTGCTGCAAATATTTTAATTTTGTTTATTTTCATATTCTTTCTTCTTTTTTCCTTTTTTAATTTTACATAATTAAAAAGTATTTTGTTTTTTTAAATTTTTGGTATTAAAATACTAATCTCTTGCGGCAGTTCCGTAAGTAATTATGTCTAAAATTTTTCATTAATAAAAGCTGTTTCTACCTTAGTCTGAATCTCTACAAGCACTTAATGATAATGGCAAGTGTTTATTAGAGTCTCTAACATTATAATAATGGTTATTTTTTATTTAGTGTTTTAGTGATGACTTAACTTTAATGCTAGTCTTAATATGCATTGCTTTTACAACAACTGCTGAAAATCCGGCAGCAATAATAATTTTAGTGATCCTATCCTGGTAATTACTTTTTATCATTATCCATATTTTTCTTTTTATTTTGTTGATTATATATTTCATAAATTAACTATTATATTTTAATAATAATTTTCTCTAATTATTTTCTTATGGTGGTTAATCATGACTTTTATTTTTATATAATTTAAATAGATGAATATAAAAGTTAAGAAGAAAATAAATATTTTTATTTTTAGAAGAGATTTGAGACTTAAAGATAATACTTCTCTTTTGCACGCCTGCTCAGAACAATTACCAATAGCTTTAGTTTTTATCAAAAATAAAGATAAATATAATTTTTGTAAGAAAAGAAATGACTATCTTTTCCAAAGACTTAACATAATTAATCAAAAATTTAAAATAAATTATTATGAAGCCGATAATGACTTAGATGTCATTAAGGTAATAAATGAAAAATATGACATTAATTCATTATTTATAAATAAAAGAATCATAGAATCAGAAGTAAAAAAAGATTTAAAAGTAAAAATTTTTTGCGACGAAAATAATATCAACTTTCACTCTTTTAACGATTATCTATTATTTAACCCGAACAATGTTTTAAACAAAAGTGGTAAGTGTTTTAAGACTTTTAAATTTTTTTGAGATTCAACTTTACCTAAGTTAAAAAATATTAAGATAAAAGAAAATAAATTTAAAATTAGTTTTTTAAAGTTAGATGATAATAAATTTTCTAGCGATATACCTAAAGGATCACAACATAAATTACCAATAACTAGAGATGAAGTTTTTAGAGCGATAAAATTCGTTCTTCAAAATAATTATGAATACACTAGAAATTACTTTAATGAAAGCACTTCTAAAATATCTGCAGCACTAAACTTTGGAGTTGTTTCGTGTAGAGAAGTTGTTTTATTCACAAATCAAACAGAACAAAACAAAAGTTTGCCTTTTTTAAGACAATTATTGTGAAAAGAGTTTTACTATCATTATTATTTTCATAACATTAAAAATTATTTTATAGAAGGAGATAATGCTACAAATATAGATAGAAGTTATGACAATTGAAATTGATCAAATAATGAGGTTATGATTAAAAAGTGAAAAGAAGGTAATACCGGAATCGATATAATTGATGCAGCAATGAATGAGCTGAACCAGACAGGTTATATGCATAACAGAGGAAGGATGGTAGTTGCATCATTCTTTTGCAAAAATATGAATATTGATTGAAGGATTGGGGAAAAATACTTTGCAAGTAAGTTAATTGATTTTGATCCGATAATCAATAATGCTTCTTGGCAATGAGCTTCGTTTACAGGATTAGATTATCGAGGGAAATATAGAACCTTCTCTCCCACTATCCAAACATATAAATATGATAAAAATCATACCTATATTAAAAAATTCAAAAATATTTCTAAGGTGGATCCAATTATTGATGAAAAGAAATCTAGAAAAGTTTTTTTAGAAAAAATATCTAGAAAATAAAAACTCCAGTTAAAGGAGTTTTTACATTATTTTTTTTAACGAAAATACTTTTAGAAAATAAAAAAATACCATGAGGTATTTTTTAAAGTAATTATTTCCCTAAAGCTTGATTTACTGAGACAGCAACCGAAGATGCTTTAGTTCCGTATATAACTTGAATTTGCTTTCCTACAGCAACAACCGCTACAGCGCCTGTTGCTTTTAAAGCAGCTTTATCTACTTTTTTAACATCTTTTACGGTAACTCTTAATCTTGTTGCGCAATTACCTGCATTTACGATGTTTTCTTTTCCGCCTAAACCTTTAATGATTGCTGTAGATTGAGCGCTTCCGGAACCTGATTTAGAACTTGATTTTGATTTTCCATTTTTTGCATCAATTCCTTTTTCTGCTGCTTTGAATTCTGGTATTTGAACTTTTCTTCACTTCATATATCCATAAAAAGCTAGATAGTAGATTGGACAGTAAGCAATAATTATTGGAATAGCTCAATAGAAGTTAGTGTGAAGTTTGAATGGTAGTATACCATAGATAATGAAGTCTAATATTCCACAACTAAATGCAGTACCTAAGTGAATGTTAAATACATTAAATAGCGCTCCACCTAGACCTGCCATTATCGCATTAAATCCGAAGAACAATGCTGGGGCAATAAATATATATAGATATAATATTGGTTCTGTTACCCCCACTAACATAGAAGTTACTAACCCACCTAAAGTAATACTCAATACTGTTTTTCTGTGTTCTTTAGGAGTGTTCATTACCATCGCACTAACAACACCTAGGTAGCCACCAATCATGAATGGGTAATTACCGTTCAAGAATCTTCCAACATGCATTGTAAATGTCGAATTGGGTGAGCCTGTGGCTGTATTGAAATCACTAGAAAATAATGTGTTGAAAGGGATGTTATATTTTTCAAAGAAGAATCAAAGGTTTTGATCACCTTCTAGTTCAGATGTATCAAAATTTGAACCTGCACCTTTTGAAGTTAAATATTGCTGTAATGTTTCTCATTTACCATTTATGTATAAGTGAGTATTTAGTTGAAGTGATCCACCAGCTGGAGTTCATCATAGAACTGAATAGAAAGCGTGGTGCAGTCCGAATGGTGTTAGAACCCTTCAGATGAAAAATACAATGAAACTATCTAAACCTACTGGCAAGTGTGAACTTGATGTTCCCAGTCATGAAAAGGCAATAACAAATATTGGTCATATCATTGATGTAACTACAGAAACTAGCATTACTATCGGAATAAGTGCGATTGGAACAAATCTTTCCCCACTGAAGAAAGCTAGTGCACTTGGTAACTGAACAGTTTTGAAACGGTTGTAAGCTATGTGAGTCATAGCACCTACAAGTAATCCACCTATAACACCGGTAGATAAAGATGTGATACCTAAGTTTTGTGACAATCCTTGAACAGTTACTGATGTATAAAATAATAATTTTACATGTGCTGTACTTGTTCCAGAAGATACTGCTTTAATAATATCGTCAAGTTTATCACCATTTTGAATAAACAAGATTGCTTCTTGTGTCATTAGGAACAAGAAGTATGCTCATATCAAAGAAATACCTGCCCCTACATTTTTGTTGAATCCAATAAGTATGGCCATCGCAAAGAAAATACCCAAGTTATTAAATAAAGAACCACCTACTGCCGAAAATATATGTGAAAAAGCGCTTGCTGCAGAACCACCGAAAGTGTTGCAAAAAGCGCCTAATCCTAAAAATAAACCAGCTATTGGCATAATACCAATTACGTAGAAGAAACTCGTACTTAATTTTGAGAAAAATTCTCTAAGATTCCCTAATCCTTTACGGAAATGCAATTTGGATTCTTGAATAGAATTGTTTGTCATTTTTTCTCCTTTAATTTATTATGCTATTAAATTTAAAAAAATAAAAGTGCTTTTTTATTTTTTTAATCTAAAAGTTTATTAAAAATATTTGTTTTTTATACTAAATAAAAAAAACACATTTAGTGTTTTTTATTTATCTTTTTTTCCAAATAATTTTGCAAAGAAGCCTTTTTTATTTTGTGGTTTATTGCTTTCATTATTTGTATTTTTGTTTTGTGAAGGTTCGTTATTTTTAGGAGTTAAAACTTTTTTTGTAGCTGTTGGAGCTTTTTTAACAGCTTCTACAGTTTTTTTTGTTACTTTTTTTGTAGCAGCTGGGGTTTTTTTAACAGCTTCTACAGTTTTTTTTGTTACTTTTTTTGTAGCTTTCACCGTTGAGTTAACAGCTTTTTTTGGAGCTGATTTTTTTGTATTTTTATTTTCCATTATTTTCCCTATATTTTAATATTTTAATTAGTATACAAAAAAAACTACTTCTATGGTGTTTTAATACCAATTTTTTTAACATTGAAGATGCTTAAGTATCCTAGTTATTCTCATTTCTCTCATATAAATTGAAAAACTAAAGAATAAATTATAAATAAAAAAACCCCAAAAATGGGGTTTTTATTGATCGCTGAAAACTGAAAAGAACTCAAAATGTCCATGTTTGTTATAGTTAATTGCTTTATTATTTTATATTTTTAAAAAAATTTAAAAAAAGCATAAAAAATTATCAAATAATAAATCTATGTTCAGAACTTAATGTTCTAAATATTCTCCATAGAAAGGAGGTGATCCATCCCCACGTTCCCGTAGGGATACCTTGTTACGACTTCACCCTAATTATCAATTCCACCTTCGGCGCTATCCTCCCTGAAAGGGTTAGATTCACGACTTCTGGTGTAATTGACTCTCATGGTGTGACGGGCGGTGTGTACAAGACCCGAGAACGTATTCACCGTGACATAGCTGATTCACGATTACTAGCGATTCCAACTTCATAGAGTCGAATTGCAGACTCTAATCCGGACTGAGATATAGTTTGATGGGATTGGCTCCCCCTTGCGGGTTGGCAGCCCTTTGTCTATACCATTGTAGCACGTGTGTGGCCCAAGGCATAAGGGGCATGATGATTTGACGTCATCCTCGCCTTCCTCTATCTTACGATAGCGGTTCCTTTAGTGTGCTCAACTGAATGTTAGTAACTAAAGGTGAGGGTTGCGCTCGTTATGGGACTTAACCATACATCTCACGACACGAGCTGACGACAACCATGCACCACCTGTCTTCCTGATAACCTCCGCTATATTTCTATAGTTTTGCAGGAGATGTCAAGCCTTGGTAAGGTTCTTCGCGTTGCTTCGAATTAAACCACATGCTCCACCGCTTGTGCGGGTCCCCGTCAATTCCTTTGAGTTTCACTCTTGCGAGCGTACTACTCAGGCGGATCACTTAACGCGTTAGCTTGAAGACCGACCTCGTGGCCGACCTTTAGTGATCATTGTTTACAGCGTGGACTACTAGGGTATCTAATCCTATTTGCTACCCACGCTTTCGTGCCTCAACGTCAGTTATGACCCAGAATATTGCCTTCGCTATTGGTGTTCCTTGATATATCTACGCATTCCACCGCTACACATCAAATTCCATATTCCTCTATCATACTCTAGTCTAATAGTTTCTAAGGCGAACGTGAGTTGAGCTCACGCCTTTAACCTTAGACTTATCAAACCGTCTACGCACCCTTTACGCCCAGTAATTCCGGATAACGCTCGACACCTATGTATTACCGCGGCTGCTGGCACATAGTTTGCCGTGTCTTTCTGGTAAATTAACATCAAGCACAGATCATTTCCTATCCGTGTTTTTTTTCATTTACAACAGTGCTTTACAACCCAGAGGGCCGTCATCACACACGCGGCATTGCTCCATCAGGCTTTCGCCCATTGTGGAAAATTCCCTACTGCAGCCTCCCGTAGGAGTTTGGGCCGTGTCTCAGTCCCAATGTGGCTGTTCATCCTCTCAGACCAGCTACGCATCGTTGCCTTGGTAGGCCTTTACCCCACCAACTAGCTAATGCGCCGCACTCTCATCTAAAAGCGATGCTTTAAAGGCATCTTTCAACAAAAAACCATGCGGTTTAATGTGTTATTCGGTATTAGCTAATGTTTCCACTAGTTATCCCCAACTTAAAGGTAGATTGAATACGTGTTACTCACCCGTTCGCCACTAGAATAGCAAGCTATTCTCGTACGACTTGCATGTATTAGGCATGCCGCCAGCGTTAATCCTGAGCCAGGATCAAGCTCTCGAAATTAAAACGGTACATTTATGATTTCAATTCAGTTTTCAAAGATCAATTTTGCTTTTCAGTTATTTCGGTTTTTAGGCCATTTACTAACTTAAAGCAATATTTATTATAGACACTAAAAAATAAAAAGCAAGTATTTATATGAATTTTTTTTCAATTATTTTTTTTATATGTTTTGCAGTTTTATCTATATTTTTTACATCTACATCTAACCAAGATGCTTGAGATACTTTTTTTAGAAACGTTAATTGTTTTTTTGCATATCTTTTAGTGTTTATTTTTATTTTGTTTTTTATCTCTTCTGTTGAAAGGTTGTTATTTATCCCTTCAATTGTTTCTTTATATCCTATTGCCGTTAACGCATTCAAACCTGATGGGTGTAAATTAGCTAAGTTTTCCACTTCGGACATTAGTCCTTGCTCGAATTGTTCATCTACCCTTTTGTCTATATCCTTTTTTAATTCTTCTCTTTCTCTGTTAGCGATAAAAATAGAAATATTGTCATAGTAATAACCACCTTCTTGTTTTTTGTTATAATCAGTTTTTGATATTTTTTGTTCTTGATAAATATCTATGGCTCTAATAACTCTTTTACGATTATTGGGGTGGATCTTTAAGGACTCTTCATAATCAATTTCTTTTAGCTTTTCATGAATTTCTTCATTACTAAATTTATCTCAAATTTCCTTTGGTTGTCTCTTTGATGAAAAGGAATAATTTTTTATAACTGATAAAGCATATAAAGTGCTACCTCCAACCAATATTGGAACTTTATTTTCTTGCATTGATTTTTCTATAGCTTCTCTAGCTTCCTTTTGAAACAATTTAATGCTATATGAGTCTGTTATTGATTTGGTATCGAATAAATATGTCTCTACATCATCATTAAATTTTGATTTATTAACACCAATATTTAGTTCTTTATAAACTTGATATGAGTCGCAATTGATTATAGTTGCATCTATTTTTTTTACTAAAGCTTTTGCTATTCTTGTTTTAGCGGTTGCCGTTGGTCCAAGAATAACAACTAAAGGGATTCTATTTTTCATATATTTATATTATTAAATTATTGGAATTACTTTGCACCTTATAAATAAAAAATATCCTTGCGGATATTAATTAATAGAATTATTAATTTTATTCAGCAATGACTATCCTCTGTTTTGGCTTATTTTTTAAAGAATTATGATTAATCTGCAAATCTTGCAACATCAGGAATTATTTTTTATTATTTAATTTTTACAAATTTGTCTCATCCAACTTTACACTTTGGACAAATATCTATTTTTTTATCTGTGATGTATCCACAAACTGTGCATTTTCACTGTTCCATAATTTACCTCACCTATATTATACAATAATTCCTTTTTACAGTGATTCACCGTTCAAGGTGAATATCTTAGCTTCAGTAACTTTTACTTTTATTATTTCACCAACACTATTTTTATTGCCTATAAAGTTTATAACTTTATTTTGCGGAGTATATCCTGTCATCATATTAGAGTTTTTTTGAGATGGACCTTCAACAAGTACATCAACTATTTGTCCCAAGAACCTTTGATTATCTTCTTTTGCATATTTTTTCACTAATCCATTAAGTTCAGCTAATCTAGATTTTTTTTCTTCAAAAGTTATATTATCACGCAGAGTTGCTGCGTGTGTGCCTTCTCTTTTTGAATATATAAATGTGTAAGCATTGGCAAATTTACAATGATTAAAAAGTTTTATTGTATTTCTAAAAGCCTCTTTAGATTCATTCGGAAACCCTACAATGATATCTGTGCTAAAAGAAGCATCTGGAATTCTTTTTTTAATCTTATCGAATAGTTCATAATAGTATGTGCTATCATGATTTCTATTCATTTCATAAAGAATTTGATCATCTCCTGATTGAACCGGTAAATGGAAGTAAGGCATTATATTTTTATATTTAGCACATATATCTATTATTTTTTCATCAAAATCTCATGGATTAGAAGTAGCAAATCTCAACCTCGGAATTCCTGTTTTTGCAGTTTCTTCCAAAAGGGTATCAAATGAATTTTTACCACCATCTAAATCTAATCCTCATGAATTTACATTTTGCCCTAATAATGTAACTTCTTTATATCCTTTATTAATAAGTCCGTTAACCTCTTCGATTATTGCATCTAATTTTCTAGATCGTTGTTTTCCCCTAGTTGTTGGAACTATGCAATAAGTACAAAAATTATCACAACCATACATTATGTTAACAAAAGCTTTAATGTGTGAGTTTCTAACGGACGGTAAATCTTCCACTATCTCTGCTTCTTTTGTTCATATTTCTTTAGTTGCTGATTTTTCTAGCATTAAATTTTCTAAAAGATTTGGCAATCTATGAATATTGTGAGTACCGAAAATCAATTCTACGTGTCTAAAATTTTTGTTTAACCTTCTAATAACACCTTCTTCTTGCGTCATACACCCACAAACACCAAAAATAACATGCGGGTTTTGCTGTTTAATTAACCTAAGTGTTCCAAGTTCTCCAAAAACTTTTTCTTCGGCTTTCTCTCTTATGGCACACGTATTAAGAATTATTATGTCAGCTTTCTTAGGGTCATCTATATTTTTGTATCCTAAAACTTCTAAAATACCTGCAATAACTTCTGAGTCTCTTACATTAGATTGGCATCCATATGTTTTTATATAGTATTTTTTGTTTTTACCTATCCCAATAACGTTTGGTGGATAAAAAATTGAATCCTTATTTTGTTTTATATTCATAATTAAAGTTTATTTTCCCTATTTATTAAAATTCTTTCTAATTTTATTGGTTTGTTATTTTCATCTACTACTAATAAAGCTCCCGACAATTGATATTCACCTGGCGCTTCTTTAAATCTTGCCATCATTCCAGTTTTAAATTTCTTAATTACCTCTTCATGATTAGCTCCAATGATTCCATCATATGGACCTGTCATCCCTACATCCGTTATGAATGCTGTTCCCTCTGGTAAAATTCTGTTATCAGATGTTTGAACATGAGTGTGAGTTCCAAATAATAAAGTTATTTTTCCATCAAAATTTTTCGCTAAAGATATTTTCTCAGAGGTAGTTTCTGCATGAAAATCTACAATATGAATTTCTTCATGATTATTTTCAACAAGATCTTCTAAAACAGTAAAAGGGTTGTCGTTATGTTCCATAAAAGTTCTGCCGATAAGATTTGTCACTCTTATTTTTTTATTTTTTACTTCTTTTACAATAGAACCGGATCCGGGAGTTCCTCTATTGAAATTCAAAGGAACAATTAAATCTTTAAATTTAGAAATGTTTTCTACAGTTTCTTTACGGAAATAAATGTGATTACCCCCTGTAAGAACATCTATCCCTAATTCTTTACAAAATAAATAGTCATTGAATTTAATGCCTTTACCATCAGATATATTCTCTACATTTGATATTATAAGGTCTGGGTTATATTTTTCTTTTAATAGTGGTAGTTGTTCCTTTAAAGCTAACTTTCCAGAATTCCCGTAGGTATCTCCAGTTATTAGTATTTTAATAAAATTATTTTTCATTAGTTGTATTCCTTAATTCTCTTTCTAAAAATTCATTATTATTTTTTTCATTCATTTTAGATATTTTTGAAGATGATAAAGATCCAAAAAGAAGTCATATTATCGTAAATATTATAAGTACTAGATAAGCAATTATCAAACCTACAAAACAGTTAAATAAATCTATCATATTTATATCTATTTTTAAGCCATAAAAGTGCAAAGTAATTATTGAGTCTACTGAAGCTGGAGCAAGCCCGGAAAGAGTAGCCATTAATTTTACAAAGGAAAAAGTAATAACAAACTTTACGAAGACAAATAAGAGCAACAAGAATCAATAGAAATTGTGATAGATATATTTTTTATTATATTTATCTTTTAAATAAATATTTCTGAATGAAATCATCATCATGATTGTCACTAATGAAATTAAAGATGAACTAAGTATATCTATTAGAATATATAAATTTTTTGTGTACGCTATATCTTTTAGCATAACTATAAATATTACTCCTACAGTAGTTATAAAAATATTTAAAATCAAAAAAATAGCACCTAAAATGAATGATGCTTTCGCAGTGTTTCTTCAGGGCTTATCTACCATTTTTTCAGAATTATTTTTCTTCATTACTATCATACAAGAATAATACCACTTAGAATAAAAAAATAAAGCAAGTATTTACTGCTCTACTTTTTCTTCGATTTGCTTATAAAGATTTTGATCTTCAAAAACTTTTTTTGTTAATCTCTCTATACCTTGAGCAATCATATTATTTTCAAAATAATACCATGATCCTTTTTTTGTTATAACTTTTTTTAATATTGCATAATTTATAAAGTCTTCTTGTTTATCTATCCCTTTTCCAAAAATTAACTTCAGCCTCGTTTTTACAAAGGGATTTCCCACCTTATTCTTAACTATTTTCACATCAACATAATTCCCAATAGGTATTCCATCAACTTTAACTTCTTCCCTTTTTCTGATATCTATTCTCATTGAGGAGAAGAACTTTAGAGCTCTACCTCCAGGAGTTACTTCTGGGTTTCCATAAATAACTCCGACTTTTTCTCTTAGTTGATTAATAAATATTACACAAGTATTAGATTTAGAAATTAAAGAATTTATTTTTCTTAGTCCTTTGGATACAAGCCTTGCTTGCGCCCCCATTTGTTGTTCATACATTTGTGATTCTATTTCAGCCATAGGAACTAAAGCTGCTACACTATCCAAAATTATTAAGTCTATTTCATTAGTTTTTAATAAATCATGGATTATCGCAAAAGCTTGTTCTCCAGAATCAGGTTGAGATATTATTAGGCTTTCAGGATCTATTCCCAACTGCAAAATATATTTTGCATTAAGGGCGTGCTCTGTATCTATATAAGCACAAATCCCGCCTTGATCTTGACATTCTTTTACAGCAACTAACCCCAAAGTGGACTTTCCAGAAGATTCCGGGCCAAACATTTCTATGATTCTACCTTTAGGATAACCATCAATTCCTGTAATTTTATTTAGAGAATAGCTCCCTGTAGGGATAATGTCACTATAATTATTCACATTGTTTGTAGAAAAAAATTTAGCAGATCCTGGCCCATACTCTTTTTCTATCATCCCAATTATATTATTTATGTTTTTATCATTATTTTTATTCATTATTATATTTTTCATTCAATTTCCTCAAATCATATAGGAAATTTTTTGTTTATATATTTTCTAGTAAAAGATTTATCGCATTATCTACCGCTTCTTTTGTAGTTAGTTTTCTATCATTTAAACTACTTTTATATTCTTTGATGATTAAACTATTTTTTTCTTTAATATATATTCCTAAAAAATACTTACCAACAGGTTCATTATCAATACCAAGCGGTCCAGCATTTCCAGTGGAAGCAATTATATAATCTGATCCTGTTTTTTTAAAAGCATATTCTAAAAGACTTTTGATGCATTCTTTAGAAACGGTATTTCCTTTAAAGCCTACCAATTTATTTTTCATTGATTTTGAATAAATAATAAATCCTGCATCAAAATAATTCGATGCTCCTTCTGTTTTTATCAAAGCTGAAGATATTTTTCCACTAGTAAAAGACTCGCAAGTAGAACAAGTTTTATTTTTTTCTACTAGACAATTTTTAATCTTTAAAAGCTTTTTCATAGTAATTTATTATGTAAAATCCTCCAGATATTAAAGATAAAAACGCCGATAAAAATAATGGGCATAATAAAGAATAAGAAATAGATGAAGGTCCGTTTATAAAAGGAAGAGCAAAGAATATTATAAGCAGAGAAAGCATTTGTAGAACTGTTTTTGCCTTACCTAAAGATTGAGCAGCTAAAACTGTTTTTTTGTTTGCTAATATTAATCTCAAACCATCTACTGCATAATCCCTTAATAAAAATATTACTAAAACATACCATGGAAACATTTCTTGATATAAAACAGCTAAAGCTAAAGCTGTTATATTTACTAGAACTTTATCAGTTAATGGATCTATAAATTTTCCAAAAGAAGAAACTAAATTATATTTTCTTGCCACGTAACCATCAATAAAATCACTAAGAGAACCTAGCGTGAATAATCCTGCTGCAACAAAAAATAATATTATTTTAGTATTAGATTCTTGATGAACATTAAAATACTCCAAGTTATCTGGATGAGAAAGATACAATAACACCACTACTGCGATGGCAATAACTAATCTAAACATACTAACTATATTTGGAATATTCTTTATATTATTTTTTTTCATTTGGATCCTTACTATTTAATTTTATCTTATTATCAGAGTGTCTGTGACAATACGTAGATTCCCCAAATAAATTTACAAGGCATAGTGAAGCGTAAATGATGTTAAAAGATAGTAATCAATCCTTTAGATTGTTGTTTGAAGTTAAAAAAGAATGGAAATCTTTAGCAAAAATAATAAGTATTACATTAAAAATAGACAAAGTTATTACAAGCATATTTAGCTTTATGAAGGGTTCTTTTTTATAATAAAGGGCAAAAGATAAAACTAACACTCCTATAACTTGAAAAAGAAAAATTAATATAAGTGACGTAGTGTGAATGAAAAAAAGAATATGACTTTCCAATGATTTTAAATCTTTCGGGTAGTAAACTAAATTAAAAAAATAAATATTTAAAGCAAGTAAAGTTATTGTTGCAATAATTAATAGAGCATTATTTCATAAAAGATACTTTATTTTCATATTTCATTCAAAATAATTAAAAGTTATAAAAAACGTCCGGCTTATTAGAAACGTCAACTTTTTTATTTAATATTCCTCTTAATTTATCATCAAGCACTGTATTTTTAACGGCAAATATATTTATGTTGCCTAGTTCAATGTCTTGAATTGATCACTTCTTAGAAACCTCTTCTATGTTGTCTGAAGTTATTTCTTCATATTTATGATCTTGTAGTTTATAAATATTAATTATTCTGTATTCATTTAAAGTTACTAAAAATTCAGAATGATTTAGTTTATCTATGATTACATTTTGATTAATTGTTGCCTTTATGAAGTTATCACTAATCATTTTATTAACCTTATCTAATTGAATAAAAATAACATGTTGTCTGATATCGTGGATATCAACTACTTCTTCTGCGGTTTTAATATTGGCTGCATTTTGTCTTTGCTTGTTTTCATTTGCTTTAGAATAAGCTGCTCTTTGACGATTGATCGCCTCTTGTTGGGCTTTTTTAAATTTGTCTCCAATAAATATTTCTTGGGCTTCTTTTTCGCCTTTAATACTTATAAGAATAATGAAAAATATATTGTATAGAATGCAGATGCTTCCAAATGCTAGAATAGCTCATAATAATATTGTTACGGGTGTATCTATAGTTGATATTAGTTCACCTTTATAAGGAATAATAATTTGAAAGGTTATTAAACCCATAAAAATTAAATCTAGTACAGATCCAATTAAGTTAACCCTAACAATCTTAAATTTAAATTGCCCGTATCACCCCATTATCATAAATATCATCACAATTGAAAATAGAATAGTTCATATTATGCTAGACGGCATAACAAATAGAGATATCCATATCGAGATAGTTCAGAATATCGCTATTATAGGATATAAAAATTTTAAGTATTTAATCATATGGTTCTCTTTCTTGAAAAGTTTAATCTATTTTACCAAATTATCTTATTTAAAAAAATAATTAAAAAAGTGCCGAAGCACTTTTGGTTTTGTGAAATAAGCCACATTCTGTTACCTTGCGGTACGCTAGAAATTTTTCTATCTTTAAGATTCCAACTTTGATTCGATTCTCTTGGTTGAATGCCCCTACCATAATTTGGGTTGCTCGCTCACGGGGTTTACACCGTTCCACCCTAGAAGTTTCCTTCTAGATTCGTCACTATTGCACTTTTATAGATTAGCTCCATGACATAAAGTTTTAGGAATTCATCAGCCATTGCTTACCAAAGCATCTAACCTTATTTTTTTGATTAGCGTGATTCTTACAATCATCACAGATTGTGCGAGTGTGGACTTTCCTTTATGACATCTTTTATTTAAATGTAAGAATTTTTTTAAACTCAACAAAAGTGATTTTTTTCATTATCACTAACATCGATTTTACCAATTCTTAACTATCCAAATTATTGTCACAATATCTAGCTATCACATAAATATAATATATTAATAGCAATAAATTGCAATCAAAGATCTACTTCTTATGCTTGTAAGTTCCTTGACTGTCTTTTTTATTAAAGTGTTCCTTGTTATATTTATCTACTCTTGATTTAGATATTTCTAATTCTTGGCGGAGTTCAGCTATTAGTTTTTTGAGCTCATGATTTTTTTGAGACTGGTGGGTTGCCATGATTGTTAAATTATCAATAAGCTTCTCTGCAGCTCTCTTGTCAGCTATGAGTTTATCAAAGAAACGATCTACGTGATCTGGGTCATACCCATATTGCACTTCTGGAAATTTTTCTTTAATCGCCTCTTCTACTGTTAACATAAATTTGTTATTGCTATTTTTCATGAAATTCTCCCTACATTTATTATATGGAAAATAGGTTTAATGAAGGTAAAAAATTTGAAAAAAAATTTTATGATATTTTTATTCATAATCCTTTTGATTTAAATTTATGAAGGGTTGTTGATAATTATGACAATAAAAATCTTTTTAGAATGAACAACCAAACAATTTTTTGTGATTTTATAGGTTTATGGAGGGGCAAATTTCTGGCTCTAGAATTAAAAGAAACTTCATATGATAAATTTTTTAATTTTTATAAATTAAACCTTAAGCAGAAGTATTTTTTGACTGAGGTAGAAAAATATGGAGGTATATCTTTTGTTTGTATTTACTCCTCCACTTTAAAGAAAGTTTTCGTGTTGAAATTTTCAGAGCTAAATAATATTAGAAAATCAGGAAAAGTTTATTTCTCTGATTGTAAATATTATTTTGACTTAGATAGGGATCTGATAAAAAAAATAATAAGCACTATGGTGCTTATTATTTAGTTAATTGCCTAATATTAAATAGTTTTGTTAGAAGCTTCTTTGAAAGACTTTGACGCTTTAAATGTAGGAATACGGCTTTCAGCTATCTTGATTTGCTCACCTGTTGCCGGATTGATACCATTTCTTGCAGCCCTAACTTTTAATTTAATGGTTCCTAATAATGGTAAAGAAACGATTTTGTTTGCTGATACTTCAGCTACAATTATTTCTTGTAAATCATTTAAAACTATTTCTGCATCTTTTTTCGAAATATGTGCTTTACCAGCTAGTAATTCTACTAATTGAGATTTCGTTAATTTTGTTTGTTTATGCATTTTATTCTCCTTGCTTTAATTATCTTATAAATATTATATAACTTTATTATTTATCATAATTTTTAAAGTCTAATTTATTAACAACCAAATCTTCTTTAGTTAGTAATTTTTTTATTGATTGCTTAATTTTTGCTTTATTATACAAAATATCAAATGTAGTTTGGATTATCGGAAAATCTTTTCTTGATTCTTCAGGGAGACTATTGTAAATATGCTTACAAGAATAATATCCCTCAACTGTTTTATTTCCATGTTTCCTCATAAATTCATTTACAGAATTATATCTTGATATTAAGTATCCACAGTTAAAATTTCTTGATTTTCTATTAGTTGCTGTAACCATAAGATCGCCCAGTCCAGTAAGACTCTCTACGACTGATGGATCCCCCCCTTTTAAATGAATTATCTTTTTCATTTCTTGAGATATAGCAACCATACAAATTGCTAGAACGTTGTATTCGTTCCCTAGACCTTGAACCAACCCAGAAAACAATGCATATATATTTTTTAAGACACTAGCATATTCATTAGAAAATAAATCTGTGTCAGTTATAGTAGAGAAATATTTATTTGTAAAAATATCACTGATTTCATTAGCTATTTTAATATCATCTGCAACAACTTTAACTTTTGTAATTTGCTCATTAGAAGTTTCTGATGCTAATGAAGGTCCTATTAAAGATGCTATACCTTTAGATAGAGTTCTAGGAATATGTTTTTTAAAGTAATCAGTCATTATTGTAAATTCTGGAGAAAAACCTTTTGCTACATTTATTCAAATATATTTGTTTTCATATTTTTTTTCTTCATGAATTTTTATAATATCTTTGCATAATTCAGGAATTGCTATTGATGGTATAGCTATTACTATATATTTTGCTCCAGATATCGCTTTTTTAAGTAAAGATGTTGCTCTTATACTGGATGGAAGTTTTACATCTCCTGTGTATTTATAGTTTGTATGAGTATTGTTTATCTCTTCAACTACTTCTTTTTCAATAGATCAAAGAGTAACTGGGTATTTTGACTCAGAAGCAACTTTTCCTAGTATTGTTCCCCATGCTCCTGCACCAATAATTACTACTTTTTTGTTTTTCATATTTTCCTCTACCTATTTCTTTTTGTTAATTTTAATCTAACGGGAACATTTTTTACTTCAAAAACTGTTGCTATTTTATTTGTTAAAAATCTTTTATAGTTGTCACTTATAAGAGTTGGATCTGAAACTTCTAATTCAAAAGTTGGGATTATTAATTTTCTTCTGAATTGTGTTAACTTATATATCTTAACTGTTTTATTTCTTACCATTGATGGTGGTTTTATTAATAATAATTGATTAATAAATTTCGCTAATTGTGAGTTTGTATATTCTTCTTGGCAAGCTTCTATTACATCATCGATTGCATTAAATATTTTTTCTGTTTTTGGTTTATGTATTGCACTTAAAAAAATAAATTGAAAGTTAGATAAAAATTTTAATTGTTCTTTTATTTTTCTTTTATATAGTTCCCTTTGGTCCGAATTTAATAAATCAGTTTTGTTTAAAATTACAATTATTGGCTTATTAGAACTTTTAAGTAATCCAGCTATATTCAAATCCATCGTTGAAATATTTTCTGAAGCATCAAAAACAAGAATGGTGATATCACTTCTTTCAATAGCTAAATTTGTTTTTATCAAACTTATTTGGTCAATTTTATTATTTAATTTTGATCTTTTCTTTATTCCTGCTGTATCTACAAGTGTGTACTTTCTATTACCTTGGTTTAGATCGATATAAACTGAATCTCTTGTTGTTCCGGGAACGTCAGAAGTAACAACTTGATTAGTTTTTAAAATTGCATTAATTAGACTGCTTTTTCCTACATTAGGTTTACCTATTAAAGAGAAAGTTAATTTTTCTTCTGGATCTGTATCTCTATCAAAATTTTCGGTTTTTTCTACTAAAGTATTAAGTAGTTTTCCAACATTTATTCCATGAGAAGAACTTATAAAGAAAGGTTCTCCAAACCCTAGTTTCTTTCATTTATAAAGTTCATCAATTTCAAATTTATCATCATATTTATTAACTACTAATATAATCTCTTTATTCTTGTTCTTGATTTGTCTAGCAATTTTTTGATCTTCATTATTATCTGAATCTCTATAGTCAACTAAAAATAATATTATGTCAGCCTCTTCAATGGCCAATGATGTTTGAATATTTATATCTTTTTGAAAATTATCCTCATTATTCTTATACTTTATTCCACCAGTGTCTATAATAATGAATTCATTATTTAGTCAAATAAACTTAGAGTAAACTCTATCCCTTGTTACACCCGGAGTCGAATCAACTATAGATTCGTTACTACTTATAACCCTATTAAAAAATGTGCTTTTACCGACGTTTGGTCTACCAATAACGGCAATTGTAGGCATTTTATTCATATTATTTACTTTCCTTTAGTTTTGATTCTATATATTTGATTATTTCTTTAGAGACTTGAGTTATACTTAAATAACTTACATCAAAGTTTTTTGCATTTTTGGCTTTACGTAATGGTTGAATTTTTCTTGAAATGTCTATTGAATCATAATCTTGGATATGTTTATCTAAAGATTTTTCGTCATACATTGAACCATGTTTAGTTAAGTAACTAGCTAACACTTTTTTACGATAACTTTTATTTGCCGTTAAAAATACTTTTATTTTTTCATCTTTAAAAACAAATTGTCCTAAATCTTTCCCTAAAATTATGGCATTTACATTAGAAAAGTGTTTGGTTATATAAGAAGTTAAAAATACTTTAACTTCATCAAAGTTAGCGTAGTTTCTTGAGATTTCCCTTGGTAATACTTTCTCAGAAGAATTACATAAATTTACCCCATTAATTGTGATTTCTACCCTACCTTCTTTATAGTGATGATCAAATTTCATTGATTTCAATGTTGCAGATACTCTAGAAGAATATTGAATTCATGAAACTCTTTGTTGTGAAAAATATAGCGCCAAAGATCTGTACACTTGTCCTGTATCAATAAAAGGTATTCCGAAATGTTCTGCTACTTTTGCACATATTTCCTTACTATTAACACAAGAAAGGGAATCAAAAACTACTCGAGTATTCATTTTATATCACTCTCATTGCAAACAGTATTATAAATAATATAGCTAAAATTACTAGAGATAGTAAAGGCCAAGAAATGAAATTTATTTTCTTCTTTTTGTTTTCAAAAAAAGATTCTAATACTTGGTTGGAACGAGATATTAGATTCCCATATCTTATTTTTTCATCATCAGATATTTCATTATTAATTGATTTTTTTATTTTATTTTTAAGTTTATTTAAATTATAAAAAACCATATCTTTTTCTTTGTGAGTTAAGTTATTGAAATAGTCTTTTTTATCAAACTTATTTAGAACTCTTTCTAATTTATTTGCTTGGTCATTGAGGATTTTTCCTAAAATTATTTGAGTAGTATTATCTATCTTGTATTGCATTTTTTTTATATTTTTATCATTTATTTCTGCTTCTTTAAGGATTTTTCTTTCTGATGCATTTTCAAGTTTAATTTTATCTATAATGGTACTTATATCATGCTCAGTAGTTATAGAGTGATCTTTTCTATATTTTTCTTTCAATAAGTCATTAGAATGTTTTATTTTATTTTCAAAGATGCCTATTTCGCTATTTATACTTATTAAGTCATCATGTAATCGCTGTTCTTGGATACGAGTAATTTTATCTCTATCATCCATTTTTACTAAATAGTCTTCGCCATGAGGGCTTGTAACAAGTGATTTTCTTTTTATTTCATAGTCGGCTAAAAATTTAGCTTCACTTTTTGCACTTAGTGAATAAGCTAATTGATTTTTTTTGCTAATAAGTTTACGATATTCTTTATGAACTTCTACTCTAGAATTTATAATAATCACCTGCCCTTTATATAATCATTATAATTTATTTTATGAATATTGTTTAAGTTTTTACCAACTTATGGTTTAGATATTTTAAAGGAATGTCTGTGATCGACTGATAACTTATGTTTAGATATTAGTTCTAAATGTTTTTTAGTTCCGTATCCTTTATTAGAACGTCATTCATACTTGTCATTATATTTTTTTGATAGTTCGATTAATATTTTATCTTTTTGACTTTTGGCTATAATGCTTGCACATGCAACTGCAAATGATTTTGAGTCACCTTTTTTTAAAACTATGCAATTTTCATTATTTTTTATGTAAGGAACAAAATCATATATATTTATTTTTGCTTTAGTGGAACATCATTTTTGAATTTTTTTTAATGCTTTTTTAAAAGACTCTTTTAGCCCTAATTTATCTATTTCTGATGCTGATATTTCCAAAATATAATGGTCAATGCAATTATTTATTATTTCTTTAGATAGTTCTTCTCTTTTATATTCTGATAATTTTTTAGAATCATTTATTTGGGGGTTGAAATAATCTCTATTCAATAAAACTGCTACCATAACTAGTGGTCCGGCTAAAGTTCCTCTGCCGGCTTCATCAAAACCAGTTACTAACTCTTCATTGAATTGATTATCAAAATCTATTAGTTTGTTGGTTTTTCTCATGATGCGTTAAAAAGCCTTCCATCCTGAACGGAACTTATCAAAAATTTGTGAGCTCTTTTTAAATCTGGAGTATTTTCTTTGAGTTTTCATCCTTTTAAATTACACTCATTAAAAATAAGGTCTTTATGGAATTCTCTATTGTATTCAAAATTAAACTCATTTGATTTAGGAAATTTTTTTGTAAATTTTTTATGATAATTAAAAAATAAAAATTCAAACGCCATGTAAAGCACATCCTCTAGAGGTAGTAAATCTACTCTTATTGCATTTATTACTGCAAGTTTAAAACCTAGTTCATCATTTTCAAAATTTGGTCACAATAGACCTGGTGAGTCACAAAGCTCAAACCTTTGATCTATTTTCACATTTTTAAACGACTGTGTGTGGCCTGGTTTGTTTGAACTATCTACTGATTTTTTATCTACTAAATTATTTATCAAAGTAGACTTACCAACGTTAGGTATTCCTACAACCATAACCTTGCCAAAAAATATTTTTCTTTGGATTTTTTTTGCATAATTTAAAATTATAGGTTTTAAAACTTTTCATAAATTTTTTCTTTTAAGACTAGTGAAGATATGATTATGTGGATAATGTTCTTTGAAATATTTTTTTCACTGTGCAGTTATTTTTTCATCAGCTAAGTCTTCTTTAGAAATTATAAAAATAACTAATTTATGTTTTAGCATTTCTTGTAGATCTGGATGTAGAGATGCCATCGGAGCTCTTGCATCTAAAACAAACAAAAATACATCAAATATTTTTGCATTCGTTTTTGTCATATCCATATGTTTTTTCATATGTCCCGGGTATCAGTTTATTTTCATAATTATCTATATATTATAAGTTTAACTCAATAAATAAAAAAAGAAGCACAGCTTCTTTTTTAAATTATTTAGATTTTTTCTTGAATACTTGTTTCAGACGAGCTTTTTTACCTTTAAGCTCTCTCATGTAATAAAGTCTTGATCTTCTAACTTTAGCGTGACTTACGACTTCGATTTTAGCAACTGATGGTGAGTGTACTTGGAAAGTTCTTTCAACGCCTATTCCTGATGAATATTTTCTTATCGTAACTGATTGAGCCATGCCACTACCTTGTGTTTTAAGCACAAGTCCTTCGAAAACTTGGATACGTTCCTTGTTACCTTCGAAAATAATGATAGAAGCTTTAACTGTATCACCAGCTTTAATTTCGCTTAAATTAGATTTAATTTGAGTTTCTTCAACTAATTTAATTTTTGAGTTTTTCATTACTTCTCCTTATTGTTTTTTAATAGTTCAGGTCTTTTATTTTTTGTAATTATTTTTGATTGTTCTAACCTTCAAGCATCAATTTTTTTATGATCTCCTGATAATAATATTTCGGGAACTTTCATTTCTCTGAATTCTCTTGGTTTTGTATAGTGAGGGTGGTCTAATAAGCTATTTTCAAAAGAGTCATTTTTATGGCTCTCTTCTTTTATAACCCCGGGTATGAATCTAGCAACGCTGTCTACTAAAGCCATGCTTGCTATTTCACCACCAGTGAGAACAAAGTCACCTATAGAAATTTCTTCATCAATGAATCTTTTTGCTCTTTCATCTATACCTTCGTAATGACCACATAAGATTAATAAATCTTTACCATCATTAGCAAATTCTTTAGCAACATTATTTTTTAATTTTTTGCCTTGAGGACTCATGAATATTCTTTTGTGAGTGTGGTTTGGGTCGTGTTCTTCAATCGCTTTTACGATTGGCTCACACATCATAACCATGCCTGATCCGCCCCCATAAGAATAATCATCTACTTGTTTGTTTTTTAGTGAACTATAATCTCTAATATCAACAGTATTAATTTCAATAAAATTATTATTGATTGCTTTTTTTATAATTGAATGGTTTTTAAACCCCTCAAAAAAATCCGGAAATAATGTTAATATTGTGATTTTTTTCATAATTATTTATTTTCTCTGAATTTTTGGATAACACCTTGCTTCGAAAGAATTTGTCTTACTGTTGATGTCGGTTGGGCACCATTTTTAAGTCATTTTATAGCAATATCTTCTTTTATAGTTGCTTCTTCTTTGGTTGGACTGTAGAAACCAATTTGTTCAATGTATTTTCCGTCTCTCTTAACTCTAGAGTCAGCTGCTACTATTCTGTAAACAGGTCTGTGAGTAGATCCAGATCTTCATAGTCTAATCTTTACCATCGATCCTCCTTTATATATTTAACTTTATTATTCTATATTAAGTTACCATTAAGTCAAGTTATTTTACTTTACTTAAAAAAATAACCTTATCAGGTTATTTAGTATTTTTCGTTTGAATCACCTATTACGAATAATCCGATTTCTTCATTAAAAACTCTTGTAATTTTTTCTTCTGTTACTTGCACAAAGAATTCTCCAACAGCTGCAATTTCGGTTTCAAATAAGTGACCACCAAAAGCTTTTCCTGTTGTATCTGAAAAGTTTATGTGAACATGAACAAATGGTTTCCCGTCAATTCATGAGATATTTCCGTGAAGGTTGTTTAATTCAAATATTCCTTCATATGAGTGTTTGTCATAAACCTTTTTTGCTGGGTTTACTACACCTGTTTGCGGATTTTTTAATGCTCCGATACCAGATATTTTTGCAAATGGTATTTTTTCCCTAACTGCAAATTTCTGGAAAGAATCCATTAGTAATTCTCCTTTGTATAAATAAACTAAGTATAAATCTTTAGATATTTTTTTTACAAACATTTTTTGCCTCTTTCCGGGTTACTAGTGAGTTAAAGTCCACCCTGTAGTAAATGTGATTCCCATAAAACATACAGCGATTAGACCTAATGTAATTGTATTAGCTGTATAAATTCAGAAATCAGTTTTTGATTGTTTATTTTTGCCAATTTTTAAATTTCTGAATCTTCCTATTGCTGAAAAAGCACATGCTGATGCCAGAATTAAGCATAAGAAAGATATTGAAAATAGCAATACTGTAGTTAGTGTTTTTGTCTTAAATCCAGTAGCAAGAATACCATCTTTTGCTGAAAATAATTCTAGTGATCATATAACAGCAAGAATAGAAAGTATTAGTGCTATTGAAAGTTCTAGAACTCATGCAATTAAATCAGATATCAATTTATTTTTAATAAATAATTTTAGTTTTAAAGTGCTTAAGAAAAACAAGTTAGGTGCATTTAAAACCGTCAAAATTGTTCCGAAAACTTCAAGTATTGTTTTAACGTGTTCAACATGATCTTTTGCTGAACTACTAGTTGCTGCAACTGCATTTACAATTGATCAAAAGAATAATCATACAAAGAATATTACAGTGAATCCTTCATGTGTTCCGTTAAATCTAATTATTTTTCTTTGCTCTGTGGTAACTTCCGAGTCAACCGCTTTGTGAGCAAAATCATTTGCTATATATTTTAGCAAATATGCCATAGGTAAACATAAGATTGCTTGAGCTATTCAAAATATATATCCAAAAGTTTCATTTGTGTTCATTTTTTCTCCGTTTAACAATTTTTATTATTATACAACTAAATTTTTATTTTTAAAGATTAATTAATAGATAAAAACAACAGAAAAGTGCAGCTTAAAATTTTGGGAATCCTCCACCAAAAGGATTCCCTTGAGGAGAAAATTTATTTTTCCCTTTCATCATTTTCATCATATCTTTTGATTGTTCAAAACGCTTCATTAATTGGTTGAACTCTTGTGGTGTTCTCCCTGACCCTTTTAGAACCCTATTTTTTCTAGAAGCATCTTTAAATAATTTAGGATTTCTTCTTTCTTGTGGAGTCATACTTAATATTATTGCTTCTGTAACTTTTAACCTCTTACTTATTTCATCATCATCAACTTGACCTAGACCTCTTGCTTGAGGCATCATTTTTAATAATTTTGAAATGCTTCCCATTTTTTTTATTTGCTTCATTTGTGCCAGCAAGTCTGTTAAATCAAAAAGTCCATTTTGCATTCTTTTGGACATTTTCTCGATTTGTTTTTCATCAGTCTGTTCTTTCATTTTTTCTACAAAACTTACAACGTCACCCATTCCAAGAATTCTGTCAGCCACCCTTGATGGATAAAATAAATCCAAATTATCTATCTTTTCACCTGTACCTATAAACTTAATTGGTAATCCTAGTAGGTAACTTAAACTTAATGCTGCGCCACCCTTTGCATCAGAGTCTAATTTAGTTATTATTGCTCCAGTCAATTTAAGCTTTTCATTGAATGATTCCGCAACATTAATTAAATCTTGACCTGACATTGAGTCAACAACCATTATTGTTTCTGAAGGTTTTACAATTTTTTTGATGTCTTGTAATTCCACCATTAATTTTTCATCTATATGCAGACGACCAGCGGTATCTAAAATAACTAAATCGTATCCTTCATAGTGCCCTTTTTTGTAAGCTTCCTTGGCTATATCTCTTGGATCAATATCTGTTCCCATACTTAAAACGTCAATATTTAGTTCTTTTGCTAAAATTTCTAATTGCTCAATCGCAGCAGGACGATAAACGTCAGCAGCAACTAGCAATGCTTTTTTCTTTAGTCCTTTTTTTAGAATATAGTTTGCAAGTTTTGCAGTAGAGGTTGTTTTACCAGAACCTTGTAATCCTACCATCATAATGAAGGCGGGATTTGTTTTTAATGTTATATCATGATTTTTATTATCAAGTATTTTAACAAGTTCATCGTGTAAAACTTTTATAACTTCTTGACTGGCGTCTAAATTTTTTGATATCTGTTTCCCTATTAGTTTTTCTTTACAACCTAAAATAAAAGCTTTAACAACTTTTAAATTAACATCGGAATCTAGCAATGCAAGTCTAATTTCTCTCAACGTTTCTTCTATATTTTCTTCATTAAGAACTACTTGATTTTTTATTTTCTTTATAGATTGGGTAATTTTTTCACTTAAACGATCAAACATTAAATATCTCCTTTAATTTTTTCTATGAAACTTTCTACAGAAATTTTATTCTCTGAAAGTTGTGTCAATAACTTATTAATTTTATTATTTTTTTTACTAAGCGATAAGTTATTTTCATATTTTTCTAATATGGCTATTATTTTTTTGATAGAATCACTAACTGCAGCTTTAGAAATTCCCGATGAATCTGCTATTTCTTGGAAACTATTATCGAAAAAATAGTAGCTTTCAAAATGATGTCTTTGTTTTTCAGTTAGTAGGTTTTTGTAACAATCAAACAATTCAATGTATTTAGTTGTTTCTTTAATTTTTTTCAAAATGAATCATACCCTTCATTAAATTAAATACATATTCATCTAAGTCAAATTCTTGTAAATCATCAAGGGATTCACCTAGTCCTATTAACTTAACAGGAATATCAAAATTCTCCTGAATACCTAATATTATCCCACCTTTAGAAGTTCCATCCATTTTTGTTAAAACAATTCCACTAACTTGAGTAGCATCTTGAAAGTTTTTTGCCTGACTTATTCCGTTTTGGCCCGTTGTTGCATCTATAACTAAAAGGACTTCGTGTGGTGAGCCTGGTATTTTTCTTTCTAGAATCTTTTTTATTTTGGATAACTCATTCATAAGATTTACTTTATTTTGCAGTCTACCCGCAGTATCACATATTAATACATCAACTTCATTTTCTAAAGCAAAATCAATCCCATCAAAAATAACAGAAGCGGGGTCTTGATTATTTTTTTTGGCATAAACACAATCCACACCTATTCTTTTTGATCATACTTTTAATTGCTCAACTGCTCCAGCCCTAAAGGTATCTGCGGCTACGACAGCCACTTTTTTATTTTCTGATTTTAATTTATTAGCTAATTTTCCAATAGTTGTTGTTTTGCCTGATCCATTAACACCAACAACAAGAATAACATTTATTCTTTTCTCTTCTATATTAAGTGAGATATCAACAGATGATTCTTTTGTATATATTAAAAACATTTCATCAATCAATAACTCTTTAACTTTTTCAATCGATGTTATATTCAGTTCCTTAACTGATCTTTTAACTCTTTCAGTTATTGTTAAAACCATAGGTACGCTTATGTCACTCATTATTAAAAAATTTTCAAAATCTTCTCAGAATGATTCATCTATTTTTTTATTAGATGTTTCTACTTCTTTAAATTTATTATTTATTTCTTCACGTGCTTTTTTTAAACCTTTATCGTATTTTAAATCTATTGTGATTTCGCTTTTTGTTTTGGGTTTAAATACTTTTTCTTTTAGTTTTTTAAAAAATCCCATAACTACTCAACAAGATCTCCTTTTTCTGCATGTCTTTCTTGTAACTTTTTACCTAAAATAATTACTATAGCTATTCTGGCTATGATTATTATTAGTAAAACAAAATATAAATATTCATCATCTAAATTTGGAATAAAGGCAACAATTCCTAAGATGGCTAAAACAAGCAAGGAAAAACCTATTCTCAAATAAAATCCATAAGTAAATTTTTTATATCACCTTATTGAATTAAATTTCTTTTGTTGGGCTTCCGTAAATTCATTATATCTATGTTTATACATAGAGATTTCAAAAAATAGCCTAACAAGCAATCAAACACCAAACATTACAACTCTGTATATAAAAGTGTAGTTTTGGTTGGGTAATATTGGACTTAGTATTTTAAATAAAATAATAATAACAACAACCATAAAGAGAGATGTTAGTCTAGATAATCTTTGTAACTGCCCATAAGTTAGTTTATTTTTCTTTGTTGTTTTCATTTTTTTCCTTATCTATAGCTTCTTTAATTGTCTCTAAAGAAACAGTGACTATTTTGGTTATTCCTTTTTGTTCCATGGTTACACCATATAGTTTTTCGCAACTTTCCATAGTTCCTGGTCTATGTGTAATTATTATAAACTGTGTCACATTTTTAAAGGTTTGTAAAAAATTAATTAACCTTTTAACGTTTGCTATATCTAATGGAGCTTCAGCTTCATCAAGAAATATTAATGGCAATGGTTTTACTTTAAGTATTGAAAATAAAACAGATAACGCAACAATCGTTTTTTCTCCGCCTGATAATAAATTTAGGTTAGAAATTCTTTTTCCCGGTAAATTTATCTCCAAAGTTACCCCGGTTTCTAGGAGATTTTCTGGGTCAGTCAATAAAATTTTAGCAGAACCAGAACCCATAATGGAAGAAATTGTTGAAGGTAGAACTTTGTTTGTCGCTGATATTATTTCTTCAAATCTTTCTAAAATGATTCCATTAAAAGTTTCTATTGTTTTAATTATTTCATTTTTTGCTTTTTGTAGTTGATCATGTTCGTTGAATAAATATTCATACCTAGACTTCTCTTCCTCATATTTTTCGATAGAAGAGGTATCTACAGGTATTATTCTCTGGATAGAATTTCTTAATTCAGTTATTTTTTCTTTTGTTTCGTTTGATATAACTGAACTTGAGACATTAGGAAATTTTTTCTTAGCAAACTCATAAGTCATTTTGTATTCTTCTACTAAGCGAGATATGTTCTTATTTATTTCTTGCTCTGATTTAAATAATTTTAACCTTAATTCCGAAATGTTACTTGAGACTTCTTTGTACTGAGAATTAACTGCCTTATACTCATTTTCCTTTTGAATAATGTCCAAAGATGTTCTTTTTTTCTCATCGTGAAGATTTTCTATCTCTGATTTAATATCATCTTTTTTAATATATATATCATTTAAGTTAACGTCCGAATTAGATCCAGGTTTGTAGTGTTCAAAGTCTTTCAAAATGATGTTTTGCTCACCTATTTTTTTTAGTAGTATTTTTTCTTCAACTATCATATTTGTATTATTTTGATTTAGTTGAGATATTTTACTCTTAATATTGTTTATCTCAACAAACACATTTTTTAATTCTGAATCTGTACTTAAAAGTGAATTCTTTAGCGTAGAGATGGAAACAAAATCCTTACTTTTACCTGTCTTTGAACCTCCAGAAATAGAACCACCTGCCCTTATGAATGTTCCATCTGTAGTTATAATGTTAATTCTATAGTTAAATAATCTTGCTATTTTATTTGCATTATCTATATTATCTACAAGAATTATTTTCTTTAATAAGTAATTATTGATGGCATCTATTTTTTTGTCATAATTTGTAAATTCAGATAGATACCCGATAAAACCTTCTTGATTTTCAATTGTGTTTGCAATAGATGAGTCAAAATCTTTTCAAGAAATATTTTCCACAGGCAGAAATGTGGCACGACCTGATTTATTTTTCTGTAAAAAACTAATAACCTCTTTAACATTTGATTCATTTTTAGCTACAAAAAAATTATATGATGGCCTTAAAGCTAGCTCTACTATTTCTTCATAGCCTTCTTTAGGTTTTATTAATTCCTCTACTATTCCATAAATGCCTAAAAATGAGCTTAAATGACTCATAATGTAATCTACAGCATAAGGTCTTTTCTTTTTACCTTTGCTTTGTTCTAACTCAGAAATTTTATTTTCAAAAGAATATTTTTTTCTTAATAGTGATAACTTAGTCTCGTCAGCTTGTTGAAGTTGATCATTAAGATTTTTTATTAACTCATGATATTTTTGAAGACTAGCCGAAATTTTAGATGCTCTTGATTCGTTTGCGTTTCTTTCTTCTGAAACTTTTCATAGCATCTTTTCATTTTCTGAAGTTGTTTCATTTTCTAATAACTTTTGCTTTTCTTCAATGATGGCGAGCAATCCTGATAAATTATTTTGGTTAGTAGAAATTTTAGAATCAACTTTATTAACAACAAGCCTTAAATTATTTAATTCTGATTCAAGTAGAGATATTTTAGACTCTAAATTAGATACAGACTGTTGCTCTTTTTCTAAGTCACTTAAAGTATTTTTTCTAATGATACTTATCTTGTTAAGTTCAGCTACAAGATATTCAATTTCAATATCTTCTAACTCTTTTCTAAAATTTAAATATTTCTTTGCTTTTGATGCTTGTTTTTCTAAATGACTTAATTGCTTATGAATTTCAGCTACTATGTCATTAACTCTATCTAAATTTTCTTGAGTTCTTTTAAGTTTTCTCTCGGATTCTATTTTTTTTCTTCTAATTTTTGCTACACCCGCGGCCTCTTCAAAAAATAATCTCTTACTTTCTGGAGAAGATACAATGAAATCATTAAGATTACCTTGAGATATCAAAGCTAGTGAATTTTTTGAAAGTCCTGAATCTAAGACAATATCTCTTACATCTTTTAGTCTTACTTGGGTTTTATTTATGTAATACTCGTTTTCTCCAGAACCTCTATAAGTTCTTTTTGTAATTTCAACTTCATCTCTGTCAAATAAAAGTTTTCTATCACTATTGTCAAACACAAGTCTAACTTCTGCTAAATTTAAAGCCGCTAAATCATCATTACCTTTGAATATAAAATCATCATTATTTGTAACTCTCAAATTTTTTGAAGATGGTTCTCCGAATACTCATTTTATTGCATCAGAAATATTAGATTTACCAGATCCATTAGGTCCGATAATTCCGTTTAATGTATTGTAAAATTTTATTACTGTTGGTCTAGCAAAAGATTTAAAACCTTTAAGCTCCATTCTTTTAAGATACAATTAAGCCTTCTTTCTCTTTTTTTCTTTTACATTATAAATTAATGGGATAAATAAAAGTAAGGAAAAAATACCTAAAATAATTAGTGAAAAGTTAATTTTTTTATTTACTTTTTCTTGCTTGTTTGATTGGTTAAAATTATTTCAATCATTTAGAAATTCTGTTTCCGTCATGTTTTGATTTTTATAAGAATTATATATATTTAATAAATCAATATTATTTGTAGTACTTAATTCATTTTTTAAGTACTCCTCTTCGGAATTAAAACTAGAATCTAAAGCTATTGAGGCTTTATTTGATTGATCATCATTTGTAGTGCCTTCATTGTTTTCTATTCATGATAGAGATATATTGTCATTATTTCCGAAAAATAAATATTTTTTATTAAAAGCTGTATATAAAAAATTTATCTGAGTATCTTTTTTCAAACTTAATAATTTATTAAAAAGAGTAAAATCTTTTATAGAGAAAGAATGATTTTCACAACTAGTCATTGAATCTATATCCGTTGAATTTATTACATCAGAAAAACTTAGGTCTCATTTATATCAATCATTTTTTGTGATGAAACCTCATTTTGAATTATTTATTGAATTAAAGATATTGTTTATTGAAGCAAAATTATTAAAAGCACCATCAATATAATATCAATAATTTTCAATATCATCACCATATTTTATACTTGAGATAGAAGTAAGTTTGCCTAAAAAAGAAGAGGATCAATCCAACATTTTTGAATCAGAATATATGCCACTTTGACCAAAAAATAATCGCTTTGATTCAGACATTGATGAAAAAATTTTCTTGGAAATATCAACATCACTGAAAGATACTGCTATTATATTTTTTTCAAAATCAACTCCTATCATATCTTTTGGTTGCAAATCAAAAATAAATTGGAAAAATAGTAAATAAAAATTTGCACTGAGACTTGAGTTTACTATTAAGATATCTTTGCCTTTTAGTTTAAAGTTATACATTGTATTTAAAAATATTTTTCTAAATATTTCAGAACTATATTTTGTGTAGTTAATATTTTGATGAAATTCTAAGTAATTTATATCTACGTTGTTTTTTGAATTTTTGTAATTTTCAGTGAAGCTATCATCTAAACTTTGAGACAAAATTGATATTAAATTATCAAATATTTCGAATTTATAATTTTTGTCATTGCTATTTAATATAGTAGTTTTTAGTGTTTTTTCATTTGAATTATTTATTAAAGAAAGTGCATCATAAAGAAGAATAGATGACTCTATTTCTTCTTTTTGAGTTACAACTGAATCCTCAGTATTTGATCTCTTAAGAGGCGAAAAGCTTTCATTAGTTTCAAAAAATAAACTAGTTATCAAGGTAATTAATAATAATATTTTTTTCATTTAAATTTAATTTTCTGTGTTTATCTTAATTTTTAAAAATGTAATTGATGTCAATATTAATATAACATTACTTATAACCATTAATAATCCAGCAACCCCTGGCCTAATAATATGTAAAGCTGCTAGCAAAAACCCAATGATGTTGTAAATGACAGATCATACAATGGCTATCTTAATGAAATTTTCCGTCATTTTTAAAAGTTTTATTAAATATATTATGTTTGAAATATCACCATTAAGAAGTATTGCATCACCCGCGATAGCCGTAATGTCATTATTTCTGTTATAAACTGCAATAAATCCATATGCTTTTTTTGCTACTAAGAGGTCATTTATCCCATCCCCAACATATATACACTTATAAAAATTTTCATTTTGGAGCATTTCCACTTTCTGAGCTTTCTCTCGGGGAGAAAGCGAAGTATAGATTTGTTCTTTTGAAAGTGTGTTAACTATCGCTTCATTAAGAACTTTCTTATCGCCTGTCAAAATAAAATTAGCATAGTTTGCATTTTTAAGTTTTTGAATTGTGTCTACTGCTGATTGTCTGTATAGATCTACAGTATCAAAACCAGCAACAACCTCGTTATCAATGACCAGCACTATTTTTTGGAAAAAACCATTCATTTTTATATCTTTTATTTCATCTCTTATAGTTGATGAAGAGCCTAGGAAAATATTTTTTTCTTCTCAAATTCCTTTTAATCCTTTACCTATGTGTTCTTTAACATTTGTAATTTTTATTTTAGGCCTTTTATCTAAAAAGTTAATTATTGTTTTGGCTATCGGATGTTGAGAATGAGCTTCCAAATTAAATATTATATTTGTGTAAACTTCGTTATTATTAAGAACTTTATAATTTGAAACTGATAAAGAATCATTTGTTAGAGTTCCTGTTTTGTCATAACATATCGCATTAACTTCTTTTATTCTATCAACCAACGAAAAATCTGTAATAACTATTTGGTGTTTATATGCTTTATAGCTTGATACTAATAACATTAACCCAGGAATAATTCCGAAAGCACAAGGGCAAACGACTATTCACACAGAAATCATCGCTTCAATCGCTGGGTTAAAATCACTAAGTGATCTTCCATGATCCACAAACCATATATAAAAAAATCATCCAACAAAAGTAATTAATCCTGTCAAAACTTGAAAATAAAAAAATATATTAGATGCTTTATCTGTAAATGATTCAATCTTAGGTTTTTTATCTTGTGACGATTGGATTGATTTGATTAGTTGAGATAATGATGAGTCCGTTGACTTCTTAAGGACCTTTACTTTCACAGGCTTTTCAATATTAAGCAATCCTGATATCACCTTGTCACCTTTTCGAAATGGTTTTACTATCGAGTTCCCGGTTCATATTTTTTCATTAAATAATGAAGCTGAACTTCAAATAATACCATCAACAGGAAGAACTTCACCCTTATTTACTAAAATTATATCTCCTTCTTTTAGCTCAGAAACTAGAGTGTTAATGATACCCTCATCCGTTTCTTTGCGAATATACTTAGGTAAAATCTTAGAAATATTATCAATAGATTGAGTATTCTTTCTAACCGCTAGCGCTTCAAGATAATGTCCCAATTCATAAAAGAAGAGCACTGAAGAAGTTACATAAAAAAATGTTTTATTATGCGTTTTCTTATCAACAAAGAACATAACTACAGAAAAAGAGTAAGATAGTAAAGCAGCAAAGCCTATTACTGCTGCTAATCCAAATCTTTTTGTTTTAATGAAATAATTTACTGCATTAATTAATGCCGGAACCCCTGATATAAGAAAAATTATTGTGGCTAAAATTCATATTAAATATACGTTATATAAAAATAAATCATTATGATTTGCTGAAAATAGTTCATGCGCTATCCCATAAATTAAACAAATTGCTCCGCACGTAAATAAAATTGTTCAAAAAACTTCTGGTTTATAAAAAAAAGAAAATAACTTAGATATTATTTCTTTATTATTTTTAATGTTTTTTCGCTTATTTTTATTTAGATTAGATTTATTTTCCAAAATGACCTCTTTTTCTTCTAATTATAGATAAAAAATAATAATTGAAAATAGAATTTTATATTAGGGCTTTATATCCGCTTTTGTTTGAAGTGCTTTTTTGGCTGCATCTTGTTCCGCCGCTTTTCTTGTCTTGCCTCTACCTTCTGCTAGTAATAGGTCTTGAATATAAACCCCTACATGAAATTCAGAAATATTGGTTTTTTTGTCTAAGTAGTTAGTTATTATTTTATATTTTAATGCTTTTGAAGATTTTGACTGGAGATCTTCTTGGAGTTTAGTTTTGTAGTCATTTATATCTAATTTCTTAATAACATCCGTAACACTTTTAAAGAAGTGTTTTGTTAGGAATTCTCTGGTCTGCATGATACCTAAATCAACATATATTGCGCCTATTAAAGACTCAAGTAAATCTGATTTTATTTTTTTGTTGATGTTCTTTGGATCCATGTTTTTACCTGTGATTATAAAGTTAGTTAGTTTTAGATGGTCAGAAAAATAAGCTAGCGTTTGTTCTTGAATCATTTTAGCCCTAAATTTAGTCATCTCACCTTCTTTAAATTCAGGAAAATTATTATATATGAATAATGAAGCTTCACAGTCGATAACTGCATCTCCTAAAAATTCTAATCTCTGATAATTATTAATGTTTGGTCCGGATATTGTGTATGAACCATGCGTGAAGGCTTCTAGAAAAATTTCTATATTTTTAAAAGGAATATCTAAATGAACAAGAAATTTTTTTAATGAGCTAATTACTTCATTAGAATAGTTACTCATTTTTTAGCCCTTTTTTCATCTTAGGTATTACATCCAATTTTAATGCTGTATGCGCTTGCTTTATTGCCCCTAAGAAAGATTTTTTATCACTAGAACCATGAGCTTTTATACAAATCCCTTCAAGTCCTATAACAAAAGCGCCACCAACATTTTTATAATCAAACTTATCTTTAACACTGCTAATGGCTTTTTTTGCAAGAAGGCCACCTATTTTTGCTCGGAGTGTTGTGTTTTTTAATTGATGTTTAATGGATGCTCCTAGAAATGACATAGATCCTTCGAGAGATTTCAAAGCAACATTTCCGGTTCATCCATCACAAACTACAATATTAACTTTCTCATGAAGTAAATCTCTAGGTTCTAAATTTCCATAAAAATTAATATTTTTATCTTTTTTTAATAACTGATATGTTTCTATTATAACTTCTGTTCCTTTTGATTCTTCTGCACCTATATTTAATAGTGCTACAAGAGGCTTTTTAGTTTTAAACATTGCTTTATGAAAGCATGAAGCTGTCTTTGCATATGAATGCAAAGCCTTAGAAGTTGGATTTATGTTAGCTCCAACATCTAGCAAACAGGGGTGCATATTTTTGTTAGAAGGAAAAATCGGCATAAAAGCTGGTGATGCTGTTTTTGAAATTTTGGGTACCGTGATAAGACTACCGAACACAAAAGCAGCAGAATTGCCTGCACTTATAACGGCATCTGCTTTTTTATTTGCAACAAGAGAAATAGCTTTTTTCATGCTATTATCAATAGTTGATCTAAAAGATAAAGGTTTGTCTGTTTGTCTTATAAAAGTTTTAGCGTCTTCTAGAGAAACGTTAGCAATCTCACCATTTTCTTTTACAAATTTTTCATAAATACTTTTTTTTCCAACAACAATGAATTTTAAATCTTTGTTCTCTTTGCAATATTCTCATATAGCTTTTAATGCTTCGTTTGGAGAATTATCAAAACCCATTATGTCAAAACTAATTGTCATCCTTAGTTCTCTACTCCAATTAAAATTTGGTAAACTGGTTGACCCATTTCAATTAATTCAGACTCACTTACATATTCTCTAATTTTACTTTTTAAAATTTTTTCATTTTTAAAGTTTAAGTCTATTCCCGCCATAACGGTTATGTGAGAAGATTTTTTAGGTTTTAGTGACTTGATTAGTTTGTCTAGTGTTTTTTCAAAAGATTTATCACAAGCAACAACTTTTTTTCCTACCATAGCTAAATAGTTATTTTTTTCAACTTTTACTCCGTCTAATGTAATGTCTTTAGCTGCAACAGTTATAAACCCTGTTTTAATTGACGAGAGCGTTTCTTCAATTGAAGCAATTATTTCTTTGCTTGATTGTTCTTTTTCTACATAAAGAAGTGAAATATAAGCTTCTAATTGATCATTATTTTTAATCACATGGACTTTTGTATTTTTTGCTACTTTTGCTGCTTGAGAAGCTGCTAGAAAAATATTTGAATTATTTGGAAATACAATAATTTCGTCTGCGTTAGCTTCTGTATATGTATCTACAAATTCTTGAATTGATGGATTTGCCGCTTGACCACCATTAATAATGCAATCTACCCCTAATTCTTTAAAGGTTTCGTGAGCACTTGATCCAGAACCAACAACTATTATTGCTAGTTTAGTTCTGTCTTTTTTAGTGTTTTTTTCTTTCCCTTTTTTATTAGAAACATCTATAAAATCGTGTGACTCAGTTTGGTAAGTCATATTCTCAATTTTTAACTTATAAAATTCACCAAATTTTTGAAAATAATTTATTAAGTCTCCTGGTTTGAAAACATGAGCGTGGAATTTAAGAATGTCATCATCATTAATGACAACTATTGATTCTGCACCTTTTTTATCCAATTCTTTTTCTACTTTAGATTTATCTACTTTTTTATTTTTTAAGTAAACTATACCTTCTGTACAATAACCATATTCTTCACCGTCACCTGCATCTATTGCTTTTGTGGGGCTTCCTGTTGAAGTTTGAGATTCTTTAGATTCTTTAAATTTTATTTCTTTGCCTTCAACGGCTGCTAAAAATCCTTTTAAAGTTACTAAAAGACCATAACCCCCTGAGTCTACAACTTTAGCTTGTTTAAGTATAGGAAGGTGTTTTGGAGTTTCATTAGAAGATTTTTCTGCAAGTCTAGCGATTTCTTTGAATAATTCAGAGATATCATCACCTTTATGCTTTGAAATACCAGCTGATGTCTCTTTTATAACTGTTAAAATAGTTCCTTCGATTGGCTTTAAAACTGCTTTATATGAAACTTCTTTAGCTCTTTTAAACATTCCTATTACATCACTAACAGATAATTCTTTTTTGCTTTTATTTGCTGATAGTAATAAGTGCTTAGCCATTCCACGGAATATTTGACTAAAAATAACACCTGAGTTACCCCTAGCACCAATCAGCAACCCTTTACTGAAACTATCCATAAGTTCACAAGGAGTTTTAAAGTCTCCTTCTACTGATTTAATAGCGTTTTTATACGTTAAAAACATATTTGTCCCTGTATCTTGGTCAGGAATTGGAAAGACATTTAATTCATTAATATGGTTTATTTCATGCGAAACTGCATTATAACCACTAACTATCATCTTCCTTAACAGATCAACATTAATTTTACTCATCTTTAATACCTTTCTTGTATATCTTCAACATAAATAGTTAAACTTTTAACTTCTACGTCTAATTTATCTTGAATTTCAAACATAACTCTTTTATGCGCACTTTTCATTACTGAATGAATGTTGGCAAAGTTGAATAGTATTAAGTATAAACTTAAATCCACTTTTTTTGTATCATTATCAACTTTTACTCTAATCGGTTTTTTATCAAAAGATGTTTTTATAACTTTAGTTATTGAACTTTCATTCTCTTTGAAAGTTTTATGATTTAGAAACATTTTGTAATTTGCTAAACCCTTCACCCCCGGAACTTCTTTTATGCTTGAGTTAATTACTTCAAAAATAAATTCCTCAGAGTAAATAGGTTTTTTATATTTTGGCAATTTCTTACCATGATTTGTGTTTTTTGTCATTTGATACCTTCCTTTGCTTATATAACATAATTATATAATAATCAATTTATGAAAAAGATATTTTAGATTACTATAATGTTATTAAATACACTAATTAAAAATTGTATTTCTATCTTTTTATGCTAAAATTAATTTTGTTAAAAATTTCAATTTAGAAAATAGTTGAATTAGGAAAGAAGGTAAGTTATGTCAAGAAAATGCGATTTAACAGGAAAAGGTCCTTTATCAGGTAATAATAGAAGTCACGCTCTTAATGCTACAAGAAGAAAGTGAAATGCAAACCTTCAACCTGTTACTATGACAATAGATGGTAAAAAAGTTAAACTTAAAGTCTCAGCAAGAACTCTAAGAACTCTAAGAAAAAACTCACAGTCTTAATGATAATAAAATACACCCCAGGGTGTATTTTTATTTCCTTTAAAATTAAAAAAATATCCTTTTGAATCTTTTTATTTTTTTACTCTAGTATTGAAGACATTTCTTCAGATTCTTCTTCTGGTTTGAATAGAATAACATATATCAGTGCTACGATAATAGATCCTACTATTACTTCCCTCATTTTTGATTATCTCTTTGATTTGTAAATAGTCAATATAAATTAAGTGAATTTCATAACTTATTATCTAGTTATAATTACTGTTTTTCCTGTGGAAGAATTGATAATTACTTCTTTTTTTATTGGTTCATTCCTAACTGCAAAAGTTGTTTTTATATTTCCTTTTAAATTTAGTCTATACTTCAAATCATTGGAAAATAATTTATCTTTCCCTAGAAATATAAAGCTACATATTTTAAAAGGATTGCTTATGAAGTTTTCTCCTTTTTTGAGTAGTTGAATAGTATTTTCATTTATAAATATTTTTATATTTATATTTTTATATTTATATAGGAGTAGAGATTGAACAAAAGTATGGTCTACTTCGGTCCCATCAGAAATAATATTTATATTCTGGTACCCATTATTTATTGCCCAAATTAAACAATGTTCACCATCTGTGAATTTTTTTTCTGAAGGTAGTTCCTGGATATTATCAATTTTGCTTATAATAAATTTTTTATCAATTTGACTAACACAATCAAAATCACACTCACATCTAACTATATTAAGCTTCTCTTTTATAGACAGTAGTGCTCCTTTTTCAGCAACAATAAAATCACTACTCTTATAGTTTTTTACTCTTGATAGTGTTTTTTTGTTATCAGTTAAAAGTATGCAACAATTATTTTTCAACTTCTTCAAACTCTTTTGCTACTTCACTAATATCATTTTTAAATATGTAAGAACCTACCACATATCTATCCACACCAACTTCATTAACAAGTTTTGCTGTTTGTGGGTTTATTCCGCCATCTACTAAAATTTCAAATTCTAGATTTTTTAATTTTCTATAATCATTTAGTTTTTTTATTTTATCTAAAGTTGAATTCATAAAAGTTTGACCGCCTTTACCCGGTTCTACACTCATCAACATCACAATATTTACATCAGGTAGTCATTGATATATTTGTTCAATGTTAGTTTTTGGTTTTAAGACAATCCCAGACTTCATTTTTGCAGTTCTTATGCTCATAAGTAAATCTTTTATTTCTCTGTAATAAACAGATTCAAAATGGAACATAACCGCATCTAGGCCTTTATTAAGATATTGTGGAACTTGAACGATAGGGTCATTAACCATAAGATGCGCTTCAACATACATTTCTGGGTCTATTTTTTTAACTTCTTCACAAAACCTGTCCCCAAATGTTATTCTGGGTACAAAATATCCATCCATAACATCCATGTGGATGGAACTGATATTATTTTTTTTTAAATCTTTTACAACTTTTTCAAGGTTATTTCATGGTGCATCTAAAAGTGATGCACTTACTTTTTTTGGCATATTGTGCCTCCTTAATTTTATTTTAAATTATCATTTCTATCTTTTATAATTTTTAAATAGTTTTCATAAAACCACTTTGGTATTTTATTTGAATCTACCATATTCTTAATCTCACAATTTGGCTCATTTGTATGAGTGCAGTTATTAAATTTGCATTTATTAGCATTTTCTCTAAATACCTTAAAGGAACGTGATATTTCACTCTGGGTTAGGTTATCAACATTTATTGCAGAAAACCCAGGAGTATCAACCATTCAAACATCTTTTTTTATTAGAACTAGCTTGCTGTTTCTTGTTGTATGTTTCCCTTGTTCACTTTTTTTAGAGATATCATTTGTAGCTTGCTTTTCAATTCCTAGAAGGTTGTTGATTAAAGTTGATTTACCTACCCCCGATTTTCCAGCTAAAACATATATTCCTGGTATTGTGGTGGTTTTAATTTTTTTTCATGATTTTGGATCTTTATTGTTAACAGAAATGGTTTTATATCCTAAACTTTCAAATTCTCTTAATTTATTATCAGAGTCACTATCTAAACCTAAATCACCTTTCGTTGAAATAATCATTGGAATAATATCAAAACTTTCAAATTGAATTAACAATTTCTGAATAAAGTTTGTATCAAATGAAGGGTTTGTTTGTGACATTAAAATAAAAGCATTTGTTATATTAGCAACAGATGGTCTAATAAATTCATTTTTTCTTGGTAATAATTTATTTATAGAGATAATATTATCTTCAGATATCGTTCCTAAAACATAATCACCAACTTTTGGTTGTTCTTGACTTCTAATTTTTCCAGATAGCCTTCCTAAGTATTCTACTCTAGAAGTTTTGTTATAAACTTTATAAAAATTGTTAAATAATTCAGTTACTAATAATTTCATAATTTAATAAACCACTTTTAAAACTATAATAGCTGCAGCAATAGCGACTATGAATACCACAAGCAATCAAATAAATTTTTTTCTTGCATAAAAAGGCAATGACGAATTTGTCTTTCTGTCAAAAGATTCTTGATATTTTTTGGGGATTTTTATTGATGATTGTTTTGTTGATTGTGTAATTAGTTCTTTTCTCGATAATTTATCTAAGTCATCTATAATCTCTGAAACACTCCCGTATCTATCTTCTTTATTTTTTTGAGTACATTTTTTAATAATGAAATCTACACCCTCTGGTATTCTTTTGTTTGTTTTACTAATCAAAGGTAGTGATTTTTTATAGTGATATTGAATTGCTTCGTGAACATCTGAAACAAATATCGGAACATCACCTTCGATCATTTCATAAAAAATTATTCCTATTGAATATATATCTGCTAATGGAGTTACGTTATCTCCTTGAGTGTTATTTGCATGGCTTAGCAACTCTGGTGCTATATACTTTAATGTTCCCACAATACTTCCAGACTTTGTGTGCTGGTTTGATGCACCTTCATATAAAGCAATACCAAAGTCTGTTATTTTAACTTGTCCTTTTTTACTAATTAATATATTTTCTGGTTTTAAATCTCTGTGAACTATTCTTTTTGAATGAATAGCCTGAACACCATTACAAATTTGTTTTAAATAATTAATAGATTCTTCTAAAGTTAGCTTTCCATAATTTTCGATTTTATCTTTCAATGTATCGCCATCAACATATTCTTGAATGATAAATTCTTCATGATCTATATTTTTTACATCATAAATTTTTACTAAGTTTGAATTTACAACTTCAGATGCCAAAATACCTTCCCTTTTAAAACGTTTAGAAGCTATATCAATATCTTTAAAATTCGTTGAAGCATTTAAAACTTTAATTGCTACTTTTCTATTTCTTTCTTTGGTGTCTATAGCAAGGTAAACTACGGCCATACCACCTTGACCAATTACTTCAGTAACTTTGTATCTTCCTAAAACTAATGAATCTAATTTAATACTAATCTCCTTTTGATAGCGAAATGGCAACTAATGTTATATTGTCATTGCTTTTAGGAATAACTTCTTGCATCATCGCTGTTACTTTCTGAATTGTTGTTAAAGGCCTAAGCATTAGAGAAACAATGAATTTTTCATCAATAAAGTTATAAAATCCGTCTGAACATAATAAGAAGCAGCCTTCTTCATTATCAACTGTATATATATCTATATGAAATTCTTTATTTGGTCCGATGGCACTTGTAAGTGCATTCTTATTGCTGAAGTTTAAGAACTCTTCCATCTCTTTATCATGGGAAGAGTTTTTTATTAAATTTTCAATGTTGTGGTCTTGTGTTATTTTTTGAATAAAAACTTTATTTGCAAAATATACTCTGCTATCTCCTACATTAACTACGTATGTTTTTTCAGGTGTAGTTATTGTAGCAACCATAGTGGTTCCCATATCTTCTAAATTTGGATTTTTTGAAGCATAATCATTAACTTTAATTAAGACATTTGTTATAGATTCATTTATATAATTAGTTATTGACTCTTTAGTGGTACAAAATTCAGGCATTCTTAGCAGTTCTTCTTTAAAATATTCTACTACTAACTTAGAAGCTTGATATCCTCCAACATGTCCACCCATGCCATCACAAACTATACCTATTACATATCCTAGTTTGTTAACAACTACGGTGGCTCTGTCTTCGTTAGTTCTTCTTACTTTTCCTTTGTCAGTACTAATTGCAAAATCTATAAACATTTAACGTCCTACTCTCTTATAAATATTATATATTCTTAAAATTTTTTTTATTATTTAAAATAAAAAAATTAATGCATTCTGTATTTAAAAATTGATCATAACGTCGCAGAAAAAATAACTAAAAAACAAATAATTAATAAGATCAATATAACTCAAGCTATTGGAACTCTATTGCTTGGTAATTTTTTATTAGATATTCTTATGCAAAAATATAAAACTAAAGTTACCAATATAACTTCTAAAAAGAAAATTACTATGTAAACCAGAACTCACAATGAAAAATGCACTAGTTTATTTCCTTACTGATAATTTCTTCTATTTCTTTTGAACATACATATAAATCATTATTAAAAACTATGTGTTTGTATTTTTTGGCTTCTTTCAATTCTTCATTTGCAATAGAGACTCTATTATTTATTTCTTCTGAAGTGTTTTGGCCTCTTTTTACAATCCTATTCTTTAGTTCATCTATTGAAGGCGGTTTTATAAATATTGAAATAACTTCAGGAAACAAGTTTATAACTTTTTTTGCACCTTTAACTTCTATTTCTAAAAGAACATTTTTATTATTCGCAATTTGTTCTTTTATATAAGATATTGGTGTTCCATAAAAATTATCTGAGAATTTTTCATACTCTAAAAAATTATTTTCTTCGATATTTTTTTTGAATTCCTCTTTGGAGACAAAAAAGTACTCTTTACCATTAACTTCGCCTTCTCTAGGTTTTCTCGTGGTCATCGAAATAGAATAAGTTAAATTTAACTTATTGTCCTTCATTATTTCTTCTCTTATAGTCCCTTTTCCTACACCCGAAGGGCCACTGATTAGTATTATTTTCCCTAGTTTGCTCATTTACTACCTTTATTTTTTAAATTTTATCTTTTTTATTTTATTTTTCATAACTCTTACTACATTTTCAGGGAGTAGGTGGTTTACTTGCCCTCCATTTAATAAAATTTCTCAACACAAAGATGATGAGATGTGTGATAACTTTGGGTCAGAAATAATTAAAATAGTCACCAGCTCTTTGTTTATCCAATGATTATTTATAGATAAAAGTTTTTCTGACTCTATATCATAAGAAGTTCTTATGCTTCTTACAATGTGCTTAGCTCTTACCTCTTTTGCATAATTTGCTACTAATTTTTTTTCTAATGATATAACTTTGATATTTTTTATATTTTTGGTTTCAAATTCTATTAATTTTTTTCTCTCTTTTAAAGTGAATTTATATTCTTTTGAATTATTATTAGAAATTACAATATGAATTTCATCAAAAATTTCAGAAGCCTTTAAAAATAAATCAACATGTCCTTTAGTTACAGGATCATAGCTACCCGGAACTATCGCTATTTTATTACTACTCACATATCCCCCTTATAATTTGTATCTTAACTTTTCCATATTTATATTCTTTGAACTTAACAGGAGTTCAAGGAATATTAATTTTCATTTCATTATAAGTTTCAATTATTACTATCGAATTTTCGTGTATAATTTTTTTGTTTTTTAATTTTTCTAATATTTCTTCAAAAATTTCTAATTTATAAGGGGGATCTAGAAAAACAATATCAAAGTTTTTATCTTCACTATATAAATAGTCAATGGCCTTTTCTCAAGAAAAATTTATTACTTTTACTTTTTTGTTTAAATTTGTTCTTGATAAGTTTTCATTTATTAAATCTATTGCCTTGGGGTTAATTTCATTCATAAACCCTAATTCTGCACCCCTACTTAAACATTCTATGACAAGTGAACCGGAACCGGAAAATAAGTCTAGTACTTTTTTTTCTTTAATATCAAATTGGATCGCACTAAAAATACCCTCTTTTGCTCTAGCAATGGTGGGCCTTGTTGTATTTTCTTTTATAGTTTTGAGTTTTATTCCTCTAGCCGATCCTGCAATAACATTCATATTTTTAGATATTTAAATTTTAAACTATAATATAGATAAATTTATAATTCAAAACTATATGATAAAAAAATTAGCAAAATTGGTTATTTTTGATAATAACCCTAAAATCAGAAAATTGTCTAAAAACGTTATGCTGCCTTTGAGTAGGGATAATTTAGAAGTTTGTGAAATATTGAAAAAATATATAGATACTAGCCAAGATGAAACCTTAAACAAAAATTTGGTAAAACCAGGTATAGGTATTAGCGCTATTCAAATGGGATTTGAAAAAAATATAATTTATTTAAATTTTGATTGAAAAAATGAAAAAATAAATTACACTTTAATTAACACAAAAGTTATTTCTCATTCTTTGCAGAAATGCTTTCTAAGTAGCGGCGAAGGTTGCCTTAGCGTCAAAAAAGATGCTAGTGGTCCTGTGTACAGATATAACCAAATTAAATTTAAATCATTTGTTCTTGAATTAAATAAAGAAGTTGAGTTCTTTTGAAGTGGTTTTATGGCTGTAGTGATACAGCATGAAATCGATCATTTGCGAGGAATATTATACACAGATTATTTAACTAACAAAATTAATAATGAACCCGGAATTAATCCCATTAAAATATAAGGAGTCCTATATGGAGCAAATAAAGACAAACCCGAAAGAAACACCTAAAAAATATAACGGCAAAATGATGCGTACGAAAAATCACGAACTAACAAGTTTTATCTCCCTTGGTGGCCTAAATGAAGTAGGAAAAAACTGCTATCTTATTGAACACGGAAATGAAATTTTTCTAGTAGATGCTGGTATGAAAATTTGCAGTGATGATTCACTAGGTGTTGATTGCATAATACCTGACTATACTTATCTAAAACAAAATGAAAGAAAAGTTACACTTATAATTACTCATGGTCATGAAGATCATATTGGAGCAATATTCTACCTTTTAGAAAGTGTTAACATTAACACAATTTATGCACCATCTTTAGCAATTGCTTTTATAAGAGAAAAATTAGCAGAAGCTAATTTTAAAAGAAATATTAGAATAATTAAATTTGATGCTAATTTTAAAATTAATACAAGAAATTTTCAAATCACTTTCTTTAAGCAAAATCATTCTATACCTGATGCTTATGGTTGTGCATTTAAAACACCTAACGGAAGAATTGTTTCTACAGGGGATTTCCGTTTCGACTTTAGTCCTATCGATGCACATGCAGATTATTATAAAATGGCAAAACTAGGTCATGATGGTGTTGATTTATTATTAGCAGACTCAACTAATGCAACAGTACCCACTCTTTCTGTTAGCGAAAATGTTGTTGTGAAAAATATTGAATCCTTATTTCAAACAGTTAAAGGGAGAATAATTTTAGCCACTTTTGCTTCTAATATTCACAGAATTCAAAAAATTGTTGAACTGGCTGAAAAGTATGATAAACGTATCTTAGTATATGGTAGAAGTATGGATAAAGTTGTAAGAATATCTAGAAGAATTAAGTATATAAAAACTCCTCAAGAATATTTTTTAAGAAATGCTCGCAAGGCTAAAGACTTAGACCCAAGTAAAATACTTATTTTATGTACAGGTAGCCAAGGTGAAAGAATGGCTGCTCTAAACAGGATGGCCAACGGAGAACATAAGGAAGTTAAGATAGGCGAAGGAGATACTATTATATTAAGTAGTAATCCTATTCCTGGTAATACATATGCTGTAGAGCAACTTGTTAATAAATTAACTAAACGTGGAGGCAAGATTCTGCAGAACTCTCAAGGTTTCCCTCTTCATACAAGTGGGCACGCTACAAAAGAAGAATTAAAGTTAATGCAAAATCTTATGAAGCCTAGATATTTCTGCCCCATTCATGGTGAATACATGATGCTTAAAGCAAATATAGAAGGTGCTGTTGAAACAGGATTAAATCCAAAAAATAGTTTTATTCTTGCAAACGGTGATCGTCTAATATTAGATAAAGGTAAGGTTTATCAAGGTGGCAAGGTTGCTTCTGGAGAAATATATGTTGATTCTAAAGATGCTAAAGGAATGACTACAACAATAATTAAAGATAGAGTTCAAATGCAAAAACAAGGGTGTGCTGTAGCTACCATTACAATAAACCAAAAAGATAATTCAGTTGATAATGATATTAACGTTGAAACTTACGGTATATCTGTAAAAGGTGAAGATTTTATTCAGGATCTAAAAAATAGTGTTCTTAAAAATGTGAGAAGTTTATTGTCTGGTGGAAAAGGAATTACTTTTAGTGGTATTAAAAATACAATTAGAGAAACAATATCTACTAAAATATATAAAAAGAATGCAACTGAACCACTTGTTATTCCTGTAATTATATCTAAAAATAGTAAAGAATATACACATATTCAAATAAATAAAAACTCAGAACCAACACAAAAAGAAAATAAAAAATATAGCTAATGCTATATTTTATTTTTTATATATTGTTCTATTTGCCTCGAATTATTTCCGCAAAGTAATTTTACTTCAGAAGTTTTTTTAATGATACCTTTTACAAATTTAAGTTTGTTGATTTCTGGAAAGTTTATTTTAGAGGACTTTTCGTAAACCACAACTACTTTGTTAGTTGTAGACTCAATGAGTTTTACATTCCCCTTGCCACCCAGCAACTCAAATAATTTTTCGATAGAAGCATCTTGAAGTTCTGACTGATTATAAAGTTTTGTAGCTGTTGCAATTTTTTTGCTTTTTTTAGACTTTCTCAAAAGAATAAAAATTATACATCCAACAATTATTAAAGGAATTATTATGCCAACAATTATTATATCTTTTTCCATTTTTATCCTTTAATTTTTATATTTGATAGTGATTTCGGGAAATACCCATTTTTATTATAATCCTTATCTACCATAAGTGTTATGTATTTGTTTCCGTAAGATATTTCTACCCTTATATTTTTTTTAAAAATCTCATATTTATTATCATATGTCATTATGGTGTCTGCTGAGTCAATAGCTAATGTTGTTTTGATATTACCTGGAACCATTATTGAGTTTGATAAATTCAATGAAGAAATGTTTGATTTACCCAAAAAGTTTATAACATAGTCTGAACTGTCAGAAAATATTGGTCCTTTTGCTGATCTGTTATACCCTGTAGAACCAGAAGATGTTGCAGCATATATCTCTGTTCCCACATAGCCACTAAGCTTTTCTTGGCCTAATTTAATATCAGCGTATATTGGTTTAACAGCGCTGTAAAATCTCATTTCATTAAGGGCGATGTATTCTTTTCCTTGAATTTCTGTTGTTAGAACTGAGAATTTTTTTTCAGCTGCTACTAAAGTTTTAATAATGAACGGGTTATTTTCTATTTCAGAAAATTTAGCACTAGCATAATGCCCTACATTTCCGGTTGAAATAAACAAGTATTTAGTTTTATCTTTAAACTCTGATACTGCTCTAAGAAAAGTTCCGTCCCCACCTATTACTATAAGTAAGTCTGGGTTTATATTCTTATATTTTCACTCTAGTCTTTTTGAAATTAAATTTCTTATAAAATTTGCTTTGTCTGCATTATTTGCATAAATTTTGTAAAACATTTTAGTCTTCTCTTAAAAATAATTCTATTTGTTCTTCATTGTATCCTACTTGAATTCTTCCCTTATCTTCTTCTAAGATAATCGGTCTTCTTAAAAGTGAGGGGTGATTTTGGATTAAAATTAATGCCTCCGAAGTTTTAATATTATTCAAGTCTATTTTTAAATTTTTTAAAATGTAACTTCTTTCTGAGAATATATCATCAAAACCATTGTTTGTTGACTTAAGTATTTTTATTAAATCACTCTTTTTTAACCTAGATACTGCTAGGTTTCTTTCTTGGTAGTTTAAGTTTTTTTCTTGTAACCATTTTTTTGCTTTTCTACAACTAGAGCAACTAGGCGTAGTGTAAATTGTTATCTTCTTTTTGGTTTCTTCCACTGTTATTTGTCCTTTTTTATTTAATTTTAGTATATTAAATCTTAGGTACTAATTTCAACAACATATTTTAAAAATTAAATTACTAAAGATTGCTGAATGTTTGATATTATTAATTTATAGAATATGAGTAATAATAAAAAACCAATAGTCCTTGGTGGAATCACTGCGACAGGTAAGATAACTATAGGAAACTATATAGGCGCAATTAAAAATTTTATTGAGTTACAAAATGAAAATGATTTGTTTATTTTTGTTGCTAATTTACATGCAATAACTACAGCAATAGAACCAAAATTACTTAAAGAAAATACAATGAGTATATCTGCATTATACTTAGCTTGTGGTTTAAAAGATACTAACACCTTGTTTATCCAAAGCGATGTAAAAGAACATTCAGAATTAGCCCACATAATGCTTTGCCAAAGCACAATGGGGGAATTATCTCGTATGACACAATTCAAAGATAAATCAGCTAAATCTCAAAAAAAAGCAAATGGAACCGAAATGATACCAACAGGGTTATTCACTTATCCTACATTAATGGCGGCTGATATAATTCTTTACCAACCGGACTTAGTTCCGGTAGGCAGTGATCAAAAACAACATCTAGAATTAACCACAAATTTAATTAAAAGATTTAATCATAATTATGGTAAAACACTAAAAGACTTTAAACCTTTTATTCCTAAACAGGGTGCAAAAATTATGTCGCTAGTTGATCCATCAAAGAAAATGTCTAAGAGTGATAGTAATCCTAAATCATACATTGCCCTTCTTGATAAAAAAGAAGAGATAATTAAAAAAATAAATTCTGCTGTGACTGATAGCGAAAATAAGATTTATTTTGACAAAGAAAATAAGCCAGGACTAAGTAATCTTTTAACTATATACTCTTCTTTTTCAAATGAAAGTATTTCTGACATAGTTAAGAAGTATGAAGGTCTAGGTTATAAAGAATTTAAAAAAGACTTAGGAAATTTACTTTGTGAAAGACTTGGAGAAATTCAGGAGAAATATCAAAAAATATATAATAGTTCTTACCTGAAAAAAGTATTAAGGGGTGGAAAATCTAGTGCCACTAATATTGCCTCTAAAAACTTAAAAATTATTAAAGATAAAATGGGATTAAATATAGATGTATAAAATAGATAAAAAATTAAAATATTTAATAATGGTTGATTTAGATGGAACATTATTAAAAGATGATGGATTCTCAATTCACGAAAAAAATATAAAAGTATTAAAAAAATTATCAAATATGGGCCATAAAATAGTTGTTTCCACCGGAAGACCTTTTAGAGGGGCTTGAAGATCTTACAGACAATTAGGTACAGACGCATTAATTGCATGTAATAATGGGGCACTTATCCTGTCTCCTTTCGGATCACCTTTTGATGATAAGGTCAAAGAAATGGATAAAGATAAAATTATAAGTATTCTTACAGATAAATTTATAATAAAAAATAACCGTTCTATCCTAATAGACACCTACAAAACTCCAATGGTAAATAGATTATCGAGTGTTACTGATAGATGAGCCCACTTAACTGACGGGTATAGTTTTGGGATTTATGACTTAAGTAATAAAGAGGTTATTGAAAAAATAGAAAAACCACTATCTATCCTTATAGAAACAATGCCTATGGTTCCTGTGGAAGAATATCTAAATGTAATAAAAAAATATGCTCCTGAATTATCAGCTACAGTTTATGAAGTTCCTGGATCTTTTAGATCAATAATTGATATAACTTCGAAAGATGTTAATAAAGGGGAAGCATTGAAATATGTTTCTAAAGGATATGAAATACCTATAGAAAGAACTATTGCCTTTGGTGACGGAAGTAATGATGTAGAAATGCTTAAAACAGCTGGACATGGTGTTAGGATGAAAAACCACTGTAAAGAACTTGATAAAGTAACAAATAATATTACCAAGTTATCAAACCATCATGGTGGAGTTGGGGATTATCTAGAAAGATTGTTTGATCTTAATCTAACTCCAAAGTCTTAAAGTTTCCATACAATTTATTTACATGTGTAGCTGATATGAAAATTTCTTTATTATCAGCTTTTTTAAGAACTTTATATAGCTTATTAAAATAAAATTTATTCATTATTATATGACAATACACTTTGTCTTCTTTTGAGTATCCACCTTTTGAATTAAGAATAGTATAAGAACTTTTAAAATCAATAGAGTTAAGCGCTGTAACAATAACATCTTGGTTTTTACTAATAATTGTTACTTGCAACAATCTTTGTCTTGGGTAATATTTTTCTATTATTACTGATAATGAAAGAATATATAAAAAGGTACCCATAGTTCTTATCCCTACTTGTTGAAATTCAGTTAAATGGGTTGCCCCATCTACAGATTGAGAATTTTTACCAAACAAAGTAACAAGCACAATACCTATAGCAACAATAATACCGTTCGTAACTAGAGTAACGTGAGAGATAGAAATATTCTTTTTATAAGAAAGATAAAAAGATAGGTAGTCTAGTCCACCAGCCGATGCTCCAGCGTTGTATGTAGAAACACAACTTAAACCTAATAACATTCCACCAATAGTAGCATTGACAAGAACTCTTAGCAATTGATCGCTTGGATTAGGATTAGAATACTTTGTAGGAAATAGTATAAAAGTTTTAGCAAGTTCATCACCAGCTTTTGGAAATAATAGAAACATTACAGAAATAAAAACCTGTATTAATCCATACAATGTTGTAAGTCCTGTAAACCATTTACCTAGATGCTTTCATCCAAAAGGAATAAGTATCAAATTCAAAGCTGTAGGAATTCCGAAAACAATCATTGATTGGATATCCGGATTTGTGGATACTAACTGAGCTATGGCCATAGCTATACCCGAAGATCCACCTGATAATGTTCTTAATTGATTTATTATTCCTAAAATAAAAAATCTATAAGATATAAAAGAAATAAGTGAGGCAAAAAAAACTCACCCTATTCTTTCGTAAGTATAAAGTTTAAAAACAAGTCTAGAAGCTTTAACAATATCTTTCTTTTGCTGTTTTACATTTTCTTTAGGTGCGGAATTTTTTTTAAAATAACGAACTTTTGTTAAAGTTCTTTTGCTTTGTTTTACTTCTTTTCCTTCACTTAATTTTTTATCTTTTATCATAATTACTTTTACATTATTTTACACAAATTATTTAGAACTTATATCATTTAAATTTTTGCTTTTTTTACTTATCTTTTCAATAGATGTAGAAACTTCTTTATGTTTTGAATTAACTTTATTAATTAATGCTCCTAAATCCTCTCATCTATCTTCAAATCTCTTTAGGTCTTCCATAATGTCTTTTATTAAACTTATTTTTTTCTCATTATTTTTACTAAAGTCAAAATCTCTTATAATTTTTCTTATGAACTCTAATGTATTTACTAAAGTAGATGGGGATGAGATTGCCACTTTTGTTGTAAATATTTTTTCCATAATTTCTTTACTATCGGAAACAACAGAAAATATCATTTCAGAAGGAACAAACATTATTGCAAAGTGACAATTATTTTCTTTGCAAATGTATTTTTCTATTTCGTCTATTCTTTTCTTAAAATCTAAAATAAATAATTTCTTATAGCTTAATTTAGTTTCCTTATCGGTAGAAGATTCTCACCTCTCAAAATTTTCTAAAGGGAATTTTGAATCTATTATTATATTTCCAGCATTGCCTGGTGCTGCTATTACACAATCTGGTGTCCCTTTTGCCAATTTTTTTTGAAATCTAACAACATTTGGGTTTGATCCAAAAGCTGAATTAATTATTTTTTCAAGTTGTCATTCACCAAAACTACCTCTGCTTTTTTTATCAAACATTAATTTTTTTAACTTTGCTATTTCCTCCACGTCTGCTGACATATTCAGTTGATGATGAATAATATCTTGATTATTTTTCTTAATATTTTCTTGGAATAAATGATTATTATCTATTTCAGATTTTAAAGATGTTTGTAATTGAATTAACTTTTCCTTTGCATCATTTAAAGTTGATTCCTGATTTTTTATTGAAAATTCTATTTGATTATTTTTATTTTCATCCTTATTTTTTTTCAAAAAGAAATAGATTGTTAAAAATCCTGCTAAAACAATAAATATTACTAAAACTACTAAAACTATTAATACTCCCATGTTTTCCTCTATTTCTCCTGATTTATATGAAAAGTTTTAAAATATTTTTTCCCACTTTTAGAATAAAACTGAAAGTGAATATTTTCATAAACAAATGCATCATTATTTAATAAGTCTTCGTGATGATTATACTCTACCGCTCATTCATAAAAAGTTTTTGCTTCTGTTTTTGGTGCAGGTATCTTTAAATGATGAGTAAAGACTATTGGCATTTTTGCATCTGGATAAATAATAAACTCATTATCAGAAAAATCAATAATCTTATATACTTCGTCTTCATCATAAATTTTTCCAAAAACTTGCTCTATTAAATCTTCTAAAGTTATTATTCCTAAAATTTTAGTTCCAATTGATTCTCTAACAATTGCAAAGTGTTGTCTCTTAATTCTCATTTCTCTAATAACGGTAGGAAGTTTTGTGTTCTTTCTTATATATATGGGTTCACGCAAGATATTCTTTATAGAAAAATTATTAGGAGATTTAGTCACTCTAAAAAAGAATTCCTTTGAAAGCATTATTCCATATATTTTCTTTCTGTCACTTGAGGTGACAATATATCTTGAATACCTTTCTTCATATATTTGATCTAGTATGTCTTTGTGAGAATCTCTTAGTTTTATTTTAGAAACTGCATTCCATGGAATCATTATATTTTCTAATTTTAAGTCATCAAATAAAATTGCTGATTCAAGGAGAGCTCTTTCCTCATTTTCAATTTCTCCTTCATTTGCACCTATTCTTACTCACTCGAGTAACTCATTTTCAGTTACCGATGACTTAGTTTTTTTACTCATTTTTTGGAATAAAATAATTAGTGGTTTAAAGATTATAAAGATAATCTCTAAAAGCAGTGATAGTTTAAAAAGAACCTTTTCTGGATTATGTCTCGCTATGTTCTTCGGGATTATCTCAGAAAAAAGTAAAAAAGATATTGTTGTAACAGTTACGAAGCTAGCTGTTAAACCTGGGTGAAATCCCTCCGCAACACAAATAGCTGTAATCAGAGAAACTGATACCATAGCAGCTACATTAGAAAGAGCAATTATCACAGATATAACACCGTTGTAGTACTTAAGTGTATTCTTTATTCTTTTGTACTTTGCCTTATTTTTGGAAACTCTATTTAGTTGAGCCAATCTAGCGAAATTAGCAGATGACATAGCATTTTCTAGAGCAGAAAATATAAAGCCAGCTATAAACAAAATTATTGTAGTTATAATCATAATTATTACTATTATCATGATGCCTCTTTCTTATATTTTAATTATATATTTTGCTAAAAATATTGTAATAAAATTATATAAATATGTTAAAATATACAAATATGAAAAAACAATTAAGCAGAAATAAATTTATTAAAAAGATAGGTACTGGTGTTGGAGCAATCATTGTTGCAGCTTCTAGTTTAATGCTTGTCGCGTGTTCTGATGAAAAATTAAGTGCTGTGCCGTACAATTGAACGGAAATATCAAGTGCACAGGATCTGCCTGGTTTGTTTTCTGGTAATTTAGAAAACAGAGGAACTCCTGTTAAGAAAATGAAAGGTTATGTACTTTCTATAGAAAGTAGTTCTTGTCCTATATGTAGAGGTTTTAGAGACCTTTCTTCAAATGAGTGAAAATACTATTCTAATAATCAGTTAAAACATGATAACACATGATGAACTAAATGATTTAACACTAGACCTTCTGGTAATGGTGTTTTAAATCAATACGCAGCAAACCATAATGTTTTTTCTATTTATGTAAATGGATATAATATTGAAGATCAAGCTGGTTTTCCTAAAGATAATTCAGACCCTACATGGGGATGAGTTGCGGGTTTAAAAACTAATAAGTTTTTATTCCAAAGAGAGACAACGCAAAGAGGCCAAAATACTCTAAATAATTACATAGATAAAGGTGACACTTTTTCTTCTGTTGAAGGAAGTTCAGAAAACAGTGCGATGCACTCTTTAGGTATATTAGATAATGTTTGGGCATTCGGCACATTCGGCAATAATGCCAAGTATACTTATTCTTATGCAAAATTGGATAAGAATCGTAATCTAACTTTTAATAAGTATAGTGATGATAGCGAAGGACAAGATGAAGCTTCACTTATAAATAACGGAAAAACAACAATAAACCAAAATGGTGTTAAAAAATATGAGTACCTATCGAAGGAGCAAGCAAAGGATAAAAATAAAGACAAACCTAAAGACGCAACCGATTGAGTGCCTGGATGAAATGTTTGAGGAAAACAAAACAATGTTTCTACATCTACTGATGATTATTTCCAAAATTGACCAACAGAAATATTCATAATTGAGTCAAGCGATCAAACTCCGTATGTTGCAGGATACTCTACTGGTAAATATAGCTTAAAAGATTTCAATGAACTAAGTACTAAAATATCTAAAGATAATGGTCAATCTAGTGACATATTCAGCACTTCTGAAAATGAATCAAATCTAAAAAAAATTCCAGATAATAAGGATATACCTAAAGTTATGGTTACAAGAAAAATATAGGAAGGCCTATATTTTTTTTAACCAGTCTGACATTTTCTTCATTGATTTATATCTGTGTGACACCGAATCTTTTTCTTTTGTTGAGCAAGATCCTAAAGGTTTGTTTAAATCTTTTGAGCAAAATATTTCATCATATGCGAAAGCTTGAGGCGAAGTAGATATTTCTTTTCCAATTATTCCTTCGCACTTTTCTTCAAATATTTTTAAATCTTTATTTTTTAATTTCAAGGCAATACAACAAACATATCGGCAATCTCTTGAATCGCTTTTAGCAGCTTCGCTTATTAAAAATAAATTTTTCTCTCTTTGAGACTTGTAAGGCATTCATCTTTTTGAGTGTATACCTGGTTTTCAGTCTAGAAATTTTGCCTCAAAACCTGAATCTTCTGTAGCTATGTTTTCTTCAGAAAAAATTGCTGAATATCAATTAAGTTTCTCGATTGCATTTTCTGAGTAAGTTGCTCCATCTTCTGGACTTTCACTTATATTTTTTTCTGGATATTTAATACATAGGTCTTCTAAGAACCCTATATCATAAAATTCTGATAAGCCTAAATTTGGTCATATTCTTTTAAACTCATCTATTTTTCTTTTATTAGTTGTTACAAAATATATTTTACTTTTCATTATTATCTTTTTTTACTTTTAAAACTAGCTCTGCTGTTTTACTCACCATGTATTCATAATTGCTTTTTTTATGAGGGACTAAGCAATTAATACAATCTTTTAAGCCATCTTCATGAATTTTAAAGTTTCCTCCGCAATCTTTTCCTAATGCGTATAAAGGGCAGTAACAAAATAAACAATTAAATTCTTCTAACTTTATTCCTTCATGGCAAGGAAAAAATGGACATTCTACATTTTGGAAGTATTTATATTTATCATCTTTTGAGATATTTTCTTTTAAAAATATCTTTTCTTCTTTTTTTTCTATAGTGCAATGATTACAACCTCTTAAAGAATCATCAAAACTATCAGCCGCTTTTAAATCAAGCTTTTTTTGCGTTTGATATGCTTTACATCCAGGACGACCTTTGCCACAACAGTTATTTTTTAAATTACTCATTTTTCTCCTTAAAAACATATAATTTAATTGTAATGAATATAGTAGAAAATAATAGGATAATTGATTCTTTATCTAGCAAAGTATCCATTGGTGAAGAAATTGTTAAAAAAGAATCTAAGAAAGAAATGCAAGGAATCTTAAACATAAGAGAGATTAACAAAATACAAAAAGCTTTAATTCAATTTAATTATCCCTTAATCAAAAAAAGTGTTATAAAAAATAAAACTCTTCTTTCTGAATCAAAATATGTAAAAGATCAAGGTTTCTCTTTTGGTTATCTTTTTCTAAAAAGTTTGGCGCTATCACTCTCTGACTTACACAACATCGATATTAAGAATTCAAAACTTAGAAAATTTGATATCAATAAAGAATCTAAAAAGTTACTTAAACTAATCACCAATCCTTGAACAGACTATAAAGTCATTTCTAAAAAAATAAAAAATGTTAGTGAAAAAAAAATATCCTTGTGCCATATGGATTTACACTTAGGAAATATAATTTTTAATGACGCCAAAGTTTACTTAATTGATTGAGATTACTCATACTTAGCTAATCCTATTTATGACTATGCAAGCTTTATATATGAAAATAGTTTGTCTAAAAAACAAATAAAAAAGTTTTTAGAACAAACACCATATTCTATCGAAGAGATAAATAATGTTATTAAATCTCTTTCAGTTTTTTGACTTATATGAGCGAATGCTGCTTATGATCAAACTAAGGATAAAAGGTTTAAGAAAATAGGTTTAAGAAAAGCTAAAGCTTCTAAACTAAAACTCTAGCGACTTCTGTTATTTATTATTCAATAAACTATAATATTTGAACCAATCGTTGAAACCATAATTGATGCCAGCATAATTGCTAAATTAACTCATACATTTAAATTGTAGAATCCAATAATAAACATAACTGATAACACAAAAGCTATCGGTATCGCAAATGTATATTGGTCTAGATCAACAAAATTAATTTTATAAAGTGTAAAAGTAACTAATAATACAAAAACTAAATACAAGGTTGGTATTAAGTATATTCAATAACTATCTATATGAACAATGCTATTGTTATGATGACCAAATATATATCATGCTATTACCCCTGGAATGAAAACAAGGAGCACATTAAGTAATAGGGATCTTCTAATGCTAGTTTTTTGAAATTGCACTATTTAAACCTCTCATCTAAATAGCTTAATGCTTAGGAGAGCAATTAAGAAATCATAGCCTAATATGACTAGTAACAATGTTCATACTGGTATTTTTTCTGAATATAAATGTGCAGAATTATTTAAAATTTTAATGTATTGAGTTGAATAATGATAATTGGTTGCATCATGAACTGACTGATTAGTAAATATTCCTTGTCCCCCAAACATTCACCCTATATTTAGTATTTCTAAAGCATATTTTATAGGGAATATATAAGAAATTATTTTAAGGGCTTCTGATCTCTCTATTAGTGTTGGTGATAAAGCTGCACCTGATAATAAAACTTGCGGAAAGAATAGTAACATAGATATTCCAATTGCCATTGACTGATTTTTAGCCATACCTGAAACTCATGTGCCTAAAATTAGTCCTGTAGCAACTAACAAAAATCAACCAATCAGCATCGAGAATATAGCGCCGGCACCATAACTAATAGGACCTTTGTATCCTGTTGCGTTAAAGTCTCTTGCATGTTTTATTGAAGCAAATAATTGATTATGAAAGAATATCAAAGTTACAATTATTATTATTATAGTTGCAATAACTGCCATAAAAAAACCAAACATTATAGAAGCAAATAGAAATTGTCATTTTTTAATTGGAGTTATGGCAATCCTTTTAATTATTATAGACTCTTTAAAAGCTGCAATTTGAGCAGGAACAGAAATAACTCCTATACTGCAGGCAGATAAACCTATTAATCCAGAAATTAAAGTTATGAATGCATAACCACCCTGACCTGACATATTTGTTGTATTTGCAAACCCCGGTAATGAAAGAGCTGGAGAGTTAGACAGTATTTCACCTACTATAAGCAAGACTAATGATGGAAATATAAAAGCAAAGAAAGGTCCTTGAAAATTTTTAAAGTATGATCCACCTACTAAAATACCTATTTCTCTTATTTTTCTAATCATTATTAACCCCCTCTTTTCCTTTAAATTTATGTTCTATATATGAAGATACAGACTTATATTTTTTATTAACTTCGTTAACAGTCATATTATCTTCTATAAGTCCTGGAGCCATATAGACTATTTTATTACATAAAGCATCTATATCTTCTACATTGTGAGTAACTAAAACTAAAGTTCAATTATTTTTTTTGGCTAGTTCTTTAATAAATAATCTTATTCTTGTCCTAGCTTCTAAATCTAAACCTGTTGTTAACTCGTCTAAGAACAAAATTTCTGGATTATGAATAATACTTAGAAGAATATTCAATCTTTGTTTTTGGCCACCAGAAATACTTTTAATGGGAAGTTTCATTAAATCTCTCAGGTTAAACTCATCAATTAATTTTTCTATAGTCTTTACATCTTTATTCTCATAAATATTTTTATAAAACCTGATCATAGATTTAACTGTAACTCCGTCAGGATAATTACTTTCTTGAAATTGAAC